>JAGFNQ010006693.1:33302-56893 GCA_024364735.1 Boesenbergia rotunda | reverse complement strand
GTCGTGTCGGTGCTGATCAATGGGAGGAACGAAATGCTTCACCTTTTTCGACTGGCTCGCACAAGATTCTAATCCTTGACCCTTCTGCAGTGACCGCAAGGGTTGAGCGACGCATCCACGGCTACCACTGGGCATGGTGTCAAGTCGTACCGATGTTGATCGATAAGCAAAACAAAATGTTTCGCCCATTTCGACCAGCTCGCACGAGATTCCAATCCTTGGTATAAATTATATTTAATTTTGGATTCATTTTAATCCACGTAAAACTAAATTAAATTTGTATAAAAAATAATTTGATTTAATCATATTTAATAAGAATAGAGTATATTTTAATAGATTAGAAATTATATTTAATTCTCTTTTTAACTCTCTTAGTAATTTGTCTCCTCCCTTACGCCCACTCTATTTCTATGTTGCAACAAGATTTTTTTCCCTCCCTCACTCTCTATGTTTACCCTCATGGATTCATTTTAGTCCATTTAAAATTAAACTAAATTTATATATAAAATAATTTTGTTTAATTGTATTTAATTAGAATAAAGTATATTTTATGTGGTTAGAAATTATATTATATTTAATTCTCTTTTTTTATCCTTCCCAATAATTTGTCTCCTCTATCGAGTCCACTCCATTCTCTATTGCAACAAGGTTTTTATTCCTCACTCATTCTCTGTGTTTAGAAGCGAAATAAATCATGGATGGAAAAAAAAAAGATGGAAATAAGAGGAAAGAAGAGAAATAAAAAGAGGGGGAAAACTAGGGAGGCGTAGCCAGTAGCAACTTTGTGGCTAGGATGGGCTACCGCTAGGTTGTGGCTAGGCCCAGCTATCGCCAGTTCGCAGCTAAGCTTGGTAGTCGCAGTGTTGTAGCAGGCTCTCCGGCAACACCCATGTACAGGCGACCTCGCGGTTGTGCAGTCATCGCAACATCACACAATGACCACACCTTATTGTGGACTCTTTACAAGGCAACAACAGCCTCAGAGTTAGGCAAGGACGTCGCGACCTCACAAAGGTCTCACAGCCAAGCTGCTACATCCTCAGGGCTAGGTGAAGCTGCCACAAGTGGCTCCGCGGTTAGGCATAACTACTATAACAGTCCTCGCGACCAAGCAAGACTGTTGCAAAGTGTGGGATGATTGGAGTTTTAACGAGAGTAAGGAATATGGTTCTCAACCTGGTGCAGGTGCTGAAGTGCTTAGTGTCGATCAGTAAATTTTGTTTGTGGCAATCAGCACAACTCGGTACCTTAATCCCTAACCCTATCCACTATGGGTACCCTTAATTAGAAATGGATAAAATTTGTACCAATTTTTCCTATAAAAGCTTTCAAGGCTTAATTCATCACCTGCGTGAAAGTGCCTAGAGTGTTTGAAGTGCATTGTTAGCCACTCATACAATTCGTATCGTTTTAAGAAAATCGTCAAGTCATCACTAATCTTAATCTAAATCCAAGATACATACTGCATGATTTAGAGATTCATCAAGCACTTGCCATCAAATCAAGCATGTTGTTAAGTCAAAGTATGTGAAATTTATAATTAAAATGTGATAGTAGATGGCACAACTATCAACACATTTTAAAAGGGTTATTCCTTTGGGCATCAACAAAGCAAGGGTACATAAGGATTTATCCTATCCCCAATAAATCTTTTTGTAAAAGTCTTCAAGTTGCCTATTTATTTCAATATGTCCCAAGACGCTCTAAGAGTACATGCGATAGTGTGAGAGATTAGACAACTTTGACTACGGATCAAATCATATAGATCATATAGCATGTTAGATCGTATACACAAGTGGAAGTTCATCCTATAACTCCTTTAAGAATTATTGCATAACTTGTCTAAGATCTTAATCTTAAGAGGATAGCCTTTTAATGAGGCACTGACGTCAACCATGAGGTCCTAGGGCAGTAAGGCTACTATGACTCGTTAATCTTTCCCCTCTTTCCCAAATTGGTTATACATGAGAAAGGGAAAATGTTAACTCAAAGATTGGGTTAGCTTGGATGCAAGCTTGGGCTTGGGCTGTAGTTCAATTTTTAATTGGGAGCAGTACTGCTGAACATTTTATTCGTTATGCATGACAAAATAAGTGTTTTCTCTCTGGAAATGAGTAACACGGAGAAATTGTAAAGGTAAGGTTGGTTGAGTATGGCATAAGCAACACTAATGGGAAAACCACTGTTACCCTTACGTTTAGTTTTATCCATGCCACCTTGTACGAATTTGGTGTGAGTTGAGTGTGACCTAAATCCTTGAGAAAACCTATGTGGAAGGTACATTCATGTGGCTCCTACTATTAATAGCGATTTTGTAGGACTTATTTCCACACTTCACATAGGTATAAAAGGTGCTTATGCATGTCTACAAAATCATTCCTATAGCCTTTTCCTCACCTCCCTCATGCTCTTGATGCGTCTCTTAGAATTGGACCTCTTCATCATTCCTTGAGATTCGAAAATATGCCACTTAAGTTGAAGATAATTTATGAAGGCATTTTGATGCTATATGATCTTTAATTTATAATTTTATATACCAAAATTGAGTTCTTAGGTCTCTTAGTGCTTGTGTGTTGGTTTTTGTTTGTCTGATGTCAGTTCCATGGCAAGTCAAGTTAGTTGATTTCTGCAGCTTAAAGGAAGGTCTAAAGCTTAAAGGAAAATTTTACAAAATTACGATTAGACCTACCATATTATATGGAGTTTAATGTTGGATTATGAAGTGATCATATGAGCAAAAGATAAAAGTATTAAGGTAGATGTGCGATTATATGGGGATGGACAAGATAAGAAACAGCAACATTAGAGAGAAAATCAATGTTAAGCCTATTGAAGGAAAACTCTGAGAAACACGTTTAAATGGTGAGGACATGTACTTAGGCATCTAATAAATATCTCAGATAGACGATGTGAGACTATAATAAATATGCACATTAATAGAGGACAAGGGAGACCAAAGAAGACTTAATTCGGAATGATAAAATAAAATAAAATTCATTTAAATATAAATGACGATATAATAGGGAATTGAACCCAATAAAGTAAGAGGATCCATATATATTCAACCCCCATTTAGTACTATAAAGGTTTGATTATTGTTGTTGTTAATAAAGTGGATAAGGATTTACATAGTCTAGTTTGGGATTGCAACACATGCAATTCCTTAAACTTACTTTTGGAATTCAGTCATGTTTTAAATTGATCCAATTCATGAAACTTACTTTGGTAATTTTATTACGCATAGAGAAAATTGTTTTAAATTGATCAATTAGAACATACTTATCCATCAATTTTTGTTTTATACCTAACTTGTTATGAGCTTAACCACTATTATGGCATAACAGTCTTCAATATTTTGCCAATTCTTTTTTTTTTTACAAAACCTATGACTTTGATTTTTGCAAATCATGCGTACTCAATTTAGGTTATAGTGTACCACTTGAACTACCCTTCTAGCTTAGCAATCTAATTGAGGAATATGTTTAGATCTAGCCAACCATCGAAGCTAGGGGCTGCAATCTTGACCAATTGAATAATGTTAGACTCATGTCTAGGCCTAAATCAAGTACAAGTGATAGAAAAGTGGAATTCTTCCCCACTACAATAATGATCATGATATGGGTAGAATAATGAACATGATATATATTATATTTTGAAGAAGTTGTATGATCTATCAGATCAGGATTCTTCAACTTTGCCAAATTACATTTGCAATGTATTCCTTAATCCATTTCCTATCATCCATGCTTGATCAAAGGGTCCTAAGTTCATCTTCTAGTAACTCACCAAATATCTACCTATCTAATAGTGGGATTTCAGTCATAACCAATGTGGAGGTTCGACAAGTAATGGAGATTATAAAATTAAATAGGTTACTAAATTAAAGAAATTAGTAAAAAATGAGCAAACAAGAATAATGGTCCTTTATAAAATGAACAAGAATTGATGATGTGTGAGAAAATGATAAACATTGTGATTAACTAAATCAATTAAATTAAAATAAAAAGTATTTCCAATAAGAGAATGAGGTAGCTAGATGATGCAAGTCTCCACTGCAAAGTTTGCACCACATAATCCTCGAACAATCCAATCTTTCCAATTGCAGCATCTATTGAATAGACGATCCTGATTAGGAATAAGATTCAAAGTTTGAATTCCAATTATGTTTTTTAGTAATAATTTTAGTTGTTTGCTCTTAATTTACCACCTAGGACAATGCTAACTTTTATTGTCAACAAAACTTACATCTGATATTAGATTTTTAATGCCAAAGTTTGCTCTCTTGAGATGCAGAAAAATTATGCTTCATGCCAATGTTCTCTCAGAAATGGGACATGGAAGTCGTCTTGTTTAAAAGCATGACCAATGTGAAATAGATAGTAAAAATCCAAGACATTACATTGTAAGTTTGCAACACCTCATGGCACAAACAATGGCATAATAAGCAAACTGTGAGTCTCATCTGTGTTCTGAGGGACCATAAAAGGATTACAACAAATAGTGGAAGTCGTTGGCAAATCAAGGTGGAGAGAGGAAACAAAACCCTCATCATATCGCTCCAAGATGCTAGAATAAATTAGGTTGATCTATTGTTACTAAATGATTTTTAGGCCATCAAACTAGTTTCTTTTTCTTGTGCAAGGGGTATAGTTATCTACATTGGCATGCTTTGTTAAAGATGCATCAGGATGCATCAGACTTCTCTTTTGAGTATTTATAGATTAATTAATTCAATCATTTTAAATCATAAATAGGCAATAGAAAGAACAATTGTCAAACAACATATCAAACAAGTGCACTGACAAAAAAAAACACATGGAAAATGTGAATTGAGATAGATTTGTAGGTGGATGAAGTGTAATTAACTCAATATCCATCCAAACAAACTAAAACAAAATGAAAGTATGATGTGTGAAAACAAGCCTGTGTAGTTAGTATGTGGAAACAAACCTATTAGTAGTTAGGAGAGAACGAAACTCATCCTCGAGTCTTGTTATAGCCTTCAAAAGAGTATTGTTTGCTTGGTTAACCACACCATCATTGTTCCTAAAGCTTTTATTTGAGCTAAAAAACTGTGAGATGCCTCTAAGCTGTTCGATTGCTGTGAGATAACTTTCAAGATCATCGCGTGGTCCCCTTGACAATTTGAGCTCTGCCTACTCATTGAGAAAAGCACCACATTTAACATGAATGATCAGATTATGTACAAGGGAAAACTAAGGAGGCGTTTGGTAGGCTTGTTTTCCATTTTCATTTTATGTAGAAAATGCGATTTTCTGAAAAATGTGTTTGGTTTGCATTTTCCAACCTTGTTTTCCAGAAAAAAATATAGCGTTTTCTGGAAAATTAGAGAATGAAAGAAAGTTATTTTTCAGAAAATGAGAAAATGCGATTTCTGGAAAATGAAATTAGAAAATGAAACAAACCAAACGCCCCTAATCTAGTCAGATTTTCACAGAAAATTTTCAACTTTATTGTAGATGGCAAAATCTTTATTCAGTTTGCCAAGGAATAATCAAAGAAGCGAATAAGCACTTCCCAAATCGACAACAATGGACGTACGTATGACCAACCAGTCCTCCCAGTCCCACACCACATTCATAACGAGAAAGAAGACGATTTTATAAGTGGAAAACTCGAAGTTGATCAAGAAAACAGGAAATGCATTTCTAAAATAATAAATAGGTGAAGAGAACATGGCAACCTCTCGCGTGCGTTCGAAGTATCCCAGTATAACGTCAGCTGACTTGAGGGTCTTGTCGATGTTCCCGTGCGCCATACGAATAGCAAAGGTGCGCACCTGCACCACAGCCGACAGCAAGCAAAGTGAGCTTTCACAAAACCCTAGCCGGAAACAGCGATGACACAAAAGATCCACATTCACGATTCTACCAACACCAGTGAGATCCAATCCACGGATAAGGAGGACAAGGACGAGTACCTGGGTAGGGCGCATGGCGGCTTCGAGTGCAGAGAGGCGGTGGTCGAAGGAGCCGAGGATTGAAACCATGCGGTCGGTGTTGGGGCCGCTCTCGTGGAGAGAGTCGCGAAGAAAGGATACCCACTCCCTCAGGGCGTCGCTCGCCCCCATGGGCGATGGTTGGTAGGGCGGAGGAATCAATCGCCGGCCTGCGGCCTCAACCTTCCTTATTCCGGTAGATCTCTCGTCCTTGCCGCCCTCTCCTCCTAGTTGCCGACTCGATCCGAGGACGAAGAGTGAAAGCTACTAGCAGTCTTAATCGAGGACTGAGGAGGGATCGAGAGATTCAAGAGCAAGAAACGGGGGTGGTTACGGCTCCAGGTTGGCCGGGCGGAGAAGCAGTAGCGCCTGGTTGGCGTGGGCCCCACCAGAACAGGGAGGAGGTGGGTGCTTAACCGGGCAACGGTGACGAAGGAACAGTCAAAGAGCCGCATGGGTCAAGCGCTCAACGCGAACGCGATGGTTAAACCAACAAAAAAAAAATGCAAATTCAGTTTACGTACTAGATAAAAATTTAGTTTCGGTTTAAACTTTTACAACGGTTAAAATCAAATATAATTATCAAGAGAAACCGCCTATGTTCATTAACCACCTACTTTTCTCCAATCATGGGGAAGGCACATTCTTCTCAAACTCACACAATGCTGCACGTGCTCGAGTTAAAACAATCCGCAGCCTCGCAAATGTTTCCCCATCCTTCATTATGCATTCTAGTACGCCGGAGTCGACAATGTAAGTTTGAATTCGCGAACCCAAGCTGACCGAATTATTTGAATTATTTGTTTCAAATTCTAGAAGAGCGATTGCACTATCAGACAACCATAACAAACCGCTCGCACTCAATTATTTTCGGGGTTTCCCAAAAACAAAAAAAAAAAATATCAAAAAGAAAAAACTCCCGAAACCTCGACACTACACCCACCAAACTTCAAACGCACGCACGCTAGCTAATGTGGTAGGGCTCACCCATATCAACATCGACTCTTCCCACCCCATGTGGAGCCCGACGGCACAGGATTGCCAGGTCTTATTCAATGGAAACTCGACCCGGGGATTTTGCCTCCAGGATTGCCTTCTATATTTCTATTCTCTGTTCTTTTTCCCTTTTTTTTTCTATTTTGGTTCAAGAAACAATGTGAATAAATGGGAAGGGACTAGGGAGGAATAAAAAGAAAACGGCGGTGAACTTCCATTCCAGCTTATCCTTCCACCTCTGCGGAAGCTTCGAGCTCCTTCTTTAAGGGCCGCTGGATGGGCCCCACCAACGACCGGAATCCGACTGTGACCGCGTCGTGCACGCACCAATGGAACCCCGGCAGCCTCCCCTCCACCTTCGCCGCCTCGCAATCCTCGCACATCGATTCCATACACGGCGGCCGAGGAACCGCGAAAGGGGCTAGCGGGCCGTCGACAGCGGCCGACAGAAAGAACTTATCCCTCTGACGCTGGAGGTTCCGCAGCTGCAACTCGTACTCCCACCGCCCAATCCCAGCGACCGCTTCCGGTACGAGCAGACCCGAGGCCGGATCGATGACGCCCGATCTCGCAGGGTTGCGCCTCAGGATCTTTAGCTCCGGTAAAGTCACCTCCTCCCGAGGACCATGACCCTTCCTTCTGGACCGTCCCCGACGTTCCCGTCGCGACCGGCGCAGAGCTGCGAGGATGAAACAGTCCCTCTCGCAGACGATGGAGGCGAAGTCGGAAGTCTCGTCGATCGGCACCTTGCGGCGGACATCCGGCGCGACCCGGGCCTTCTTCCGACGGACCAGGGACAACGAGATCTGCTGGGCGGTGACGCCGATCCTCTGGCTAACGATGGCCTGGAACTTCTTGAACCCCAGCGAGGAGTACAGCGGGATGGATCCTACATCAATCTCGCGATCCCCGTCGGAGAATACGACGGGGAAATAGACGGCGGAAGCCAGCAGATCCACCGCCATATCACAGGCGAGGAGGTCGGCGATGGGCGAGGTTCGCAGAAGCGGTAGCAGAGTAGGGAAGACGCATCGGTATAGAGAGGAGCAGATAGGGTTTTGGGGGCAACGAGTAGGAATTTATAAAGCGGTTGTGACGCGGTAGGGACGTAGGCCAGAATGGTAATTCCATCGACGTGGTGGGGCCTAATTCCGGAAGGAAAGAGAATAATTTTGGGATCGGGTTTGCTTGGGCGATAAGTCAAGTAACTCTTGACGCTTTCTAGATAATAAATAAAGGAGTTTAAACAGACGGTATTAATTTGCATTTATTGTACATTGAACAAAAAAAATTACTTATCTATTAACGGTGGATTTGATTTGTAGAATAATATTTCATTTCATTAAATCTATAATAAAATTTTAAAATTAACTATTGTATCGTGTCATTTAGAAATTCATAAAAAAATTATCGTGCCATTTAAATTAAGTCCAATTGTTATTAATTATAGATATGTCAAAATTTAATCATCTGTTTGTCCTCGTATTTAATTATTGCATTAACTTCCATGTACACCAAATCTTCTCAAATCCTCTTTCAATTTTATGTTCTTGATAAATTAGTTAATGCAAAAAGTTGATGAAAATTTATTAAAATAAGTAAACTATAAGATACATGTGGATAAACCTTTTTTTATTTCCTGTCGATTACAATGGCATAAGTATTTTCATATGGTTTAATGTATACATTTATCTAAATGGTAGTTCTATATTTATCTTATAAATTTATTTTATCCTTTTTAAAAGTGAATTAAAAAAACTTATGTTATAAATAAATATTTTTAAATATTTTAAAAATAAAATATAACATTTAGTCATACTAGTATAGTTCATATATAGATATTAATCCATCCTTCCATATTGATACAATTGATATCTATATGAATGATTGTTTTCATAGATCTTAGGATAAATTCTTAATAGATAAAAGATATCTCATTAGATGTTTAACCTCCATTATACAAATGATCATTGTGTTAGGGTAAAATGTCCCCTCCCTCCTCCCAATTTACTTGCTTGTATCTAATCGAGGAGCTAGTGATATTGAACCGTATGAGATGAGCATCATCATCTTTTACTCTAGGCTATGCTGCAGTGATCCATCATTACCAACCACCATGTCTTTCTTCTCGTACATTCCATAGTGCCCCCGGGCTATGATACAGCGGAAAGACGATCATTCATCGCTTTCGATGGACAATTCACTATCAATCCGTCAATTACAAAGGTTAGGATCGGCAACAACTTACCATTCTTAAAAACGAAGTACGAATGAGACAGAAAGAAATTATGCACTTAAGTATACCGATCATTTTGAGCTATAGACTTATGTGCGTTTGTCGAAGTAGAGTCTTGGCGTAGCGTTAGCATTTTAGGAGCGAGACCACTGTTGGAATATTTGAAGATGTTAGAAAAAGTTGCTCTAAGCTCTTGGACTAAAGGCCTTTATATAGACTGACTCCAAGTGCCTGGACTAGCTCTAGGCGTCTCTAATGAGGCCTATTCAATCCCCATCATCGTTCAGTTTATCGAACTCCGAGCGCCTAGACCTTTCCCAAGGGCTTGGATTGTTGATATGGATAGACTTGGGAAAATCTCTATCTGAGTCACATTTATCCCTTCCTAGGAACTTGGACCACTCCTAGACGCATGGAAGTTGACGTGTGCTAGCCACCAAACTGTGCCAACTTAGTTGCTCGCGTGGTTGGGTTCAACTCTATCCGGGTGCCTGGACCCACTCAAGGGCACTTGAACTTTCGGTCGCTTGAGTCTACTCTGTGTGCTTGGAAATCCTTTTTTCGTCCATCTATCAACTTTGATTTCCTACATCACAGAGTTTGCACAACGGGTAAAAGATAATATTTCAACAATTTTGACAGTCTCAAGGTTGTCCGATCATGACTTTGGGTTTCACTAAAACCCTAAGTCAGATTGACGCTTACCAATTCCTTCAAGGGAATATGTTCTTACCTATTCCACTTACAAGGGTCTAACTGACTTGCCAAACATCCGATCTACTAGACCTATTTGGACTTTGTGCTGGACATCTGATTCTCTAACCCTAGGATTTTCTCTCGATGTTTGATCCTTCAGACCCATCAACTTACTAAACGTCCGATCCTCTAGATCCATCTAGACTTCCCGCTTGATATACTCGATTTATCAAGTCTTCCTGCTTAGTCCCACCAACTAGGACTTCCTTGTCTAGCATCAACTAGGACTTCTACTTGCCTAGCCGCAACTAGCTAGGGTTGTCCCTTTCCCTAGTTTCCACTGGAACTTTAATGACTGAACAACTTGCACACTTGGTCAAAATTATTAGATCATAATACAACTTAATTTTGAACATTTTGTCAATATCAAAATTCAAGTTTAATTGTCTGATACTCCCTACACTAATAACCTCTTCCTTTTGAGAATGTAGTTCAAAGTTAAGGAAAGATATAAACAACCTGTTTAGAACAGTCACAAGGAACATTTTTAAAAATTCTTTCTCCCCCTTAATTTAATTTCTCCTCCTTAACTTATCCTTTCCATCTGAAATTAGTATTCTAATGTTTTGAAAAATACTTAATTTTTAACCCTTTTATTCTCTCCCACATAAATAAAAAAAACAGAGAGTAAAAAAAATAGAGCAATTTGAAATGATAATTTCAAAAATATTTTCAAATAGATAATTACATAATTAAGTGGAATGAAATATTTTTCAAATATTACAATTATTTTTTAAGTATTCAAAATATTTCCATGTGTCAAAAATGTTTTTAAAAGTTAAATGTTCTAAATGATCATTCAAAAATATTTAGATAATGATTTTTAAAAAAATCAAAGATATTTTTGAAATTTGAAAATAACTTTTCAGAATAATTATAAATTGAGGAAAATATATTTTGGGTATTGTTCTGGAAGGAGTCGTCGGCGATGACGAGTCACTGAGGCGCAACCCTGGGAGAGATTACTACGCCGAGGAGGAACTTGGGGGTCCTGCGAAAGTAACACAAGCGTTAGGGGGACATGCCGGTAGGGGTCCAACAGAGTCCACTCCGACGCTCAAGTTAGTAGGTTGTCCCGATTGGTGGTGAGAAAGAAAGACAATATGTCAAAACGAGAGATCGTCCCCTCTTACCGGAGGGGTTGAACTACCTTTTATACTGGTGTCGGTCGCCTAGTCGTGTCCCCTTGATTAGTGCCACGACTCCGATATTAAAGTCACGCCCCCTGCTTTCGGTGACGAAGGGATATCCCTTGAAACTGTCGACGTCGTTATCATTCTTTCCCTCGTGGAGGCATTTCGGGGGAATGCTTGGACTTTTTCTAGTCAGTATCCGAGGTCAGCTGTTGTGAGGACTCCGCCGCTCGAGGCGAGCTCGGGGATCCCTGGATGCGATATCTTCCGAGGTGCTCTCGGGACCTCGCCTCCCGAGAGGGGCTTTCGTGAGGGATCCTTGGTATGACCCTCCTGAGTGAACCCCAAAAAAGGGAATCCCGGGACCCGAGAGGGGAGGTCATGTCACGTCCCTAGCTTCTTCATTCCCCGGGTCAGGCCCAGGCTATCCAGCCCTATCACAAGTCCCTTCTTTCAAGTCTGATCGAAGGAAGTGTGGCTAACTGATCAGACTAGTGCAGGGATGAAGAAGCTGAACTCGCTGGGGTCTGTGCGCCCGTCCTTGCCATAATCCTGGGAGCCAGTTCGTTTTTTCCCCCGGACATATTCCCTGAGTCCCTTGCCCCGGACTGCTTCTTTGAATGTGTCCCCTGACTCCTGCGATTTTTGGGGCATCCAAGGTATTGTGGTTACCTAGCGCATGCTACGAGACCACGTGTCTTTTACCCTCGCTTCGCGGCGCACTGCGGGCCATACGAAGCGACGACAATTGATCACTAGCCGATCCTCAGGACAACCTACGAATACCCTCCACATGTTGGCCCCCGATTACCTCGGGGGAGGTGTCGCTTTCCTATAAAAGTGGGTGTAACGGCACCCTGCGACAGTCTTACCCTGGCCGTCACCCTGAGTTTTCCTCCCTTACTTGCCCCTCTTGCTAGCGTTCTTCCGGCGAGAGTGCCTTCTTCCCTATTCTACGCACTCCTCCTTCCTTCCGCCGGGCCCCGATGGGAAAGATAAAGAAGTCTCCAGGCTTGGATGAATGCTCGTTGGGAGAATTGGGGTTTCATCCCGAGTGGTATGAAACTATCCCCTCCAAGGTGAAGTCGGACTCTCTCCAGGCCGCTTGTCAAAAATACGGCATTCCGGCAGATTTGGAGGTAAGGGTCCCCACCGCAGATCAATGACCGGTAACTACCGACGAAGATTTTTACACCTTCTTCCTAGGGCAAATGGAACTAGGGTTGCGCTTCCCTATCCCCTCTTACTTCATGAACGTTGCACATTATTTCCGTATCCCGCTCCAACAACTGGCTCCAAATGCCTTCGCTCAAATGAGCGGAGCTCTAGTTCTTTTCAAACTTTTCGACATTCCTCTAACCCCTCGATTCTTCCATTTCTTCTTCACTCCGGTTGGGACTCATGGGGCATTTGGGTTCACCGCTTGTGGTGGTCATAGATTTTTGAGAGGACTTCCCTTCTCTCATAAGGGGTGGAAGGACATATTTTTCTATATCCGACTTCCTGAGCGTCCTTTCAGCGATATCCATTAGCTGGAGGACTTGCCTCCTACTCCCGACTTGAGTGATTTCCAACAAGATGCGGGATATCAACGGGCTAAGAGTATCTTGGCCGGGATGGAATTCCATGAGCTCCAGTTGGTGCAGTGTGAGGAGCTCCTTTACCGGGCGGAGATTAGTTCGAAGATTACCCCCCTCAGCTCCAATCTGCGTGAGTTGCTTTTCCTCTAGTATAACGCTCAGTTGGTACTCGCTGACGCCTTCCTGTCTTTTGTCTTGCAAGCGACACCCTGCTTTCTCTTGCGAAGAATAGGTTTTTGAAGTGGGACCAGACCCATGAACAAGCCTTGATCCCGAAGCTAGTATATATCTTCGATTCCCACAAGAATCCCCCCCCCCCCCGAGGGTGGTGAAACTATCAATGGGTCCCGCAGTGCCGGAGGTCTCCCGTGGCGATGACATCTCGCCCCCGCCCTTGATCTCTCAGGGAGAGCATCCGGTCACCTTCCTAGGGACTTCGCAGAAGAAGGCCCCTTCTTCATCTGGCGTGCCCACCGCTGTCCCGGTGTCTGAGAAGAAATGGCATGAACGACGATCCCAATGGGATCGCCCCCTAAAACGATTGAAGAAAGGCTTACGCCCAACCACCCCTGAGGATGCAGCCTCTCGGTTTCCAATCATCAGGGCCGGACCCCGCTCCTCCGTCATTGCTATGTCTTCTCTCGTTACTAGTGCCATAACACCCACATCCAACCTTCCTTACAGCAAGGAGGTGCTCACGAGACCGCCTCGCTCCCCTCGGAAGGCTCCCTCCGCGACGAAGAAGGCTATCGACAGTTCCCAGTCTATTCGTATAGACGGGGTCACAACAGGGGTATCACCGAGCGCTTCAAGTTCGGAGGAAGATGTCCCTCACCCCAGCGACATCCCTGGCTCCTCCGCTCCCCCTGTTGTGGGGGCTCCTGGTACGCCGTGGCGGGTAGCCGGATCAGCCCAATACCTGGGCATGTTGTACCAATCATTATCAGCGGTTAATACATCGCTCATGCTTCTCTCTTCCTCTTAGCCTCTTCTTACTGACTATCTCTATTCACCCTCCCCAGGCGGCTTCAAACTGCGAGGCCATGAGCCGTCTGCTGCATTCTGGAGGGGTTACTAAAAGTCTCCTGCAGCAGGTGGCGGATGCTGAGGCAGAAACAGGCCGAGCTCGTGAGGCTGGCATCCTGCAACTAGAGTTCAGCCGAGTCCTTCGAGAGAAAGTCGATCATTACCTGTCCTCCTTAATAACGACCGAGGATACCCTGCACGGGTACAAACTCAGGGAACGCCTGGGGTTCGAGAGGACCCAGGCTCTAGAAGAGGGCTTACAAAAACTATCGCAAGAGCGAGAGCAACTCCGGGCTCACAATGAGGAGTTGTCTGCCCAAGTTAATCGTCTGGAGTCTGCTAATAAAATCTTGGAGGACCGGGGAGCAAAACAGGAGTGCGTGATGGTTTTGCGAGCACACGACTTAGAACTGTCGAGCTCTCACGCAGCCGATCTCCAGGATCAAGTGATCCGAGCTAATGCCCAGGTTGCTGCTGCCTCTCAAAAGCTTCACGAAGTACAAGAGGTTCAGGCATCTGCTCCTAGAGGTGGAGGCACTAAAGCTGGCCAAAGCCGAAGCCGAACTGAGGGTCCAGCAGCAGCCAAGAGATTCGGTACCCCCAGCCTCTCAGATGGAAGCAGCCTACAAGGTCAAATTTTTAGAGTCGGAGGAGTACGCCAATCAGTGGCTGCCTAAGCGTTTAGGACCCTCAAACAGGGCTTCCATGGCGCCATCAAGCAATTGGAGAAGGACTAGTTATTGAAACCGGGCTCCGACCTGAGTGCTATAACTATTCAACGTGTCTGGGACGACCTTCCCCCCGAAGAGCGAACTTTGTAGGGCGCCCCTTACTGTGCGCTTGTCCTTCTACCATCCTCCCCTGACCGTTGTAGCTTACTTCTTTTTGAATTCTTAGATCCTAGTGTAAATATTTACTTGATCTAGCGTTGAACTCCTTGTTTCTAGCGTGATTCCCTGTTCAGGCTGAGTCCTGTGTAGCTAGAAGCTGTAGGGTTTAATCAGCTCTTGGCCGGGCGTATACAGCTCCGAGGCCAAGCTTACACACCGAGAGACTGTAGGGTTTAATCAGCTCTTGGCCGGGAGTATACAGCTCTGAGGCCAAGCCTACATACCGAGAGACTGTAGGGTTTAATCAGCTCTTAGTCGGGTGTATACAGCTCCGAGGCCAAGCCTACACACCGAGAGGCTGTAGGGTTTAATCAGCTCTTGGCCGGGCGTATACAGCTCCGAGGCCAAGCCTACACACCGAGAGGCTGTAGGGTTTAATCAGCTCTTGGCCGGGCGTATACAGCTCCGATGCTAAGCCTACACACCGAGAGGCTGTAGGGTTTAATCAGCTCTTGGTCGAGCGTGGCCAAGCCTACGCACTATGAGGATGTAGGGTTTAATCAGCTCTTGGTCGGGCGTATACAGCTCCGAGGCCAAGCCTACACATCGAGAGGCTATAAGGTTTAATCAGCTCTTGGCGGGGCGTATACAGCTCCGAGGCCAAGCCTACAAACCGAGAGGCTGTAGGGTTTAATCATCTCTTGGCCGGGCGTATACAGCTCCGAGGCCAAGCCTACACACCGATAGACTGTAGGGTTTAATCGGCTCTTGGTCGGGCGTATATAGCTCCGAGGCCAAGCCTACACACCGAGAGGCTGTAGGGTTTAATCAGCTCTTGACCAGGCATATACAGCTCCGAGGCCAAGCCTACACACCGAAAGACTGTAGGGTTTAATCAGCTCTTGGTCAGGCGTATACAGCTCCGAGGCCAAGCCTACACACCGAGAGGCTGTAGGGTTTAATCAGCTCTTGGCCGAGCGTATATAGCTCCGAGGCCAAGCCTACACACTGAGAGGCTGTAGGGTTTAATCATCTCTTGGCCGGGCGCATACAGCTCCGAGGCCAAGCCTACACACCGAGAAGCTGTAGGGTTTAATCAGCTCTTAGCCGGGCGTATACAGCTCCAAGGCCAAGCCTATACACCGAGAGGCTGTAGGGTTTAATTAGCTCTTGGTCGGGCATATACAGCTCTGAGGCCAAGCCTACACACCGAGAGGCTGTAGGGTTTAATCAGAAACGGAGACTTAATGCTTCCAGAATGACATGTCGTCCGTATCCTTTATTGATTAAACTGCAAGGCAGTAAAGCAAGGAAAGCATACATCAATGAAAGTGCATTACACAACAACTCTCGAATATAGTAGGGGCGAAGATGCTTTGCATGCCAGGGCCTTTCCAGTCTTCTACCTTCATGGTCTTCCAAATAGTAGCTACCTCCTGTAAGCTTTTTGATGACAACATAGGGGCCATCCCATTGCGGCTCTAATTTCCCGGGATCACCTACCGGTTTGATTCTCTTCCAGACTCGATCACCTACCTCGAAGCTGCGGGCGATGACTTTGCGATTATAGGCTAGCTGCATCCTCCTTCGATAGGCCTCCAACCTTGCTGCAGCTTTTTCTCGAACCTCCGATATGAGGTCCAAATCAATCAAACGCTCCTGGTCGTTATCTTCTTTGCGATAATGTTGTCGTCGTGGGGATTCTTCCCCTACTTCCACCGGAATGATGGCCTTCGCTCCGTAGACTAGCTGGAAAGGGCTCTCGCCCGTTCCTTCCTTTGGGGTAGTCCGATAGAACCACAAGATGTTAGGAAGTTCTTCGACCCAGCTACCTCCGATATGATCCAGCTTTACCTTAAGCCCTCGTAGAATTTCCCGATTGACTACCTCCGCTTGCCCATTGCTTTGTGGGTATGCGACGGAGGTGAAGGCCTGCTGAATGCCCAACCCTTCACACCATTCCTTCAATCTACGTTTGGAGAATTGTCTGCCGTTATCCGACACCAGCTTGTGAGGAATGTCATATCTGCAGATAATATCTTTCCATAGAACCTTCATTATCGCTCCTTCTGTAATCTTGGCCAGAGGTTCGGCTTCCACCCATTTAGAGAAGTAATCAACGAGGACCAACAGGAATTTCTTCTGCTAGGGCCCGATGGGGAAGGGCCCCACAATGTCGATTCCCCACTGGTCGAACGGGCACGATACTGTTGAAACTCTCAATGGCTCCGTCGGGCGGTGAGACATGTGTTGGTGCCTCTGACAAGACTTACACCGGGCCACAAAGTTGAGCGAATCGGCTTGCAAGGTGGGCCAAAAGTATCTAGCCAAAAGGATCTTGCAGGCCAAGGCCCTTCCTCCAATATAACTTCCACAGATGCCCTCGTGCACCTCTCGCATTACGTAGTCAGTCTCCTCTGGACCGACGCATTTGAGGAGGGGTCGGGCATAGGTTCTTCTGTATAGCTAATCCCCGACCAGTGTAAACCTCTCCGCTTGTCGGCGAAACAGCCGACTCTCTTGGCCGCCACTCGGTCGGGACCCGTCCCGGAGGAATGTTATGTAAGGATCCCTCCAGTTCGCGGGTTTGTCCATTCCGACCTCTCATCCAATTTGGGCCACCATTGTTTCTGTCACGCTAGGTTCCTCCAGCCGCCAGGTAGATATGGAACTGGCCAACGTGGCTAACTCATCGGCCCGCACATTATCCGACCGGGAGACCTTCTGCAAGATGACCTCTGAGAAGACGGTTTTTAGTTGTTCATAAAGGGCCACATACCTCTGCAACCGCTCACATCTGGCTTCGAAACTACTCGCCACTTGCTGAGCCACCAACTGCGAGTCTGAATAGATAGTGATTCGACGAGCTCCCAGGTGTCTGGCAGCTTGCAATCTTGCCAGGATCGCTTCATACTCAGCCTCGTTGTTGGTAGCTTTGAAGTGAAGTCGGATAGCCAGATGTAGCGTGTCTCCCCTAGGGGAGATGAATAATAGTCTGACTCCGCTATGCTGGCTGTTGGCGGACCCATCCACGTAGACCTTCCACATACCTTCGGTCTCTGCCTCCGGGACGGTCTCTAGCATGAAGTCGGAGAGGGCCTGTGCTTTGATGGCGGTTCGAGGTTGATACTCAATGTCGTATTCGCTTAATTCCGTCATCCATTTGATAAGCCTGCCCGACGCCTCGGGGTTAGTAAGGACTCGGGCGAGCGGGCTGTTAGTGTTGGGACCGGGTGTATGTTGACGAGGATACGGGTTCGTAAATTTTAAAATATTTACGTGCAGCGGAAGAATTAGCATAAATAATTTCTCAAATTATTTTTAACCACGTATCTAGCATGCGACCTTATGATGTGTGGACATGATCATAAATTAAAATTTTACATAAAGTAAACTAATTTACTCATTACCTCGCGTAACTCGAAGTAAGGGACGAGATCCAACCGTAGCGTCCCTTGGAAGCTCCGCCTCTATTCGCGTCCACGCCGAGTTCTCTTCGGGATGACTTCGCAAAGCCACGAGTTTTGTGCCGACGAGAACTACTAGATTCTCCAAAAGCACAACTAGAATAACAAGAGAGAAAAGATGGAAACTAACCACCAAGTAACGGAATCAAAATTCCGGGAAAGGAAGGAAGGAGTCGCGATCCGCTTCTTCTTCTTCGGCACCTTCTTGGTGGATGAAGCTCTCGGCCACCCTTGGGATGTGCGCCGGCCCTAGGGGAGGAGAGAGAGTCGGCCCTAGAGAGAGAGAGAGAGTTAGAGAGAGAGAGGGAGCTACTAATCTCTTGATTAATTGATTGGAATTCAAGGCTTGCCTTTGGTTCCTTTATATAGTAGCCTCTCCCTTGCCAAGTCTCCCCTTTAACGGAATTAACGGAATAAATTTTCATAAGAAATTTATCTTATAAATTTTCTTGTGAATTATTCCGTTATGCCTAGTTTTATTATAACTAACTTTATAATAAAACAAATACATCTCTCCTTTTAATTATGGAATAAAATTTATAATAAATTTATAAATTTTTCTTATCATGGAAAAATCAATTCATAATTGATTTTATAAAATTAAAATAAACCGATCCATGGTTCATTTTAATTTCCATAAAAAAGAATAAATTTCTATAAATTTCTTTATATAAATTTCTTTATATAGATTTATTTATCCATAATTTTATAAAACAAATCGCGCTTGATTTATTTTATAAAATAAACCAAATAAATTAGTTTTCTCTCCTTGTAGTGGGCCGGCCAAACCAAAGAGGATGGATACCCTCTTTGGCCGACCACATCAAGCCAAACCCTCGCGAATTAAACTCATTTAATTCGCCCAATAAGCCTTCAAAAGACTTAGCCATTTTAAGCTTCCCGTGCGCCTCTGATAAATTCAGATTCGACTTATTTCTCTTGATCGGAAAATCTAATTTTCAACTTGTTTTAAATCCCTCGGATTACTCGTAGTGCGTGTGACTAAATAGGCTTTCGATTTATGTTGACCGTCTATAATCAACCAATTATAGAACGATCATGAGTGGCACCTAGTAGTACATCATGACCCCCAATTAATCGAAAGATCAACGGTTGACCTCAGAAATAATTCTGAAACCCTTCAGCAGCTCTAATGAATCGTGCCTCATTCCCTTCACCATCTTATACCCACTTGGTTCAGGACATGGTCTGTGTGTGTTAGTCCCCACTAGGCTGACTACGTCACACCTAGCCCAAGTAACTTTCTCTCGTCCTTTGGATTTCTAATTACTCTCATGTATTTAAGAGACTCATACTCTAAACATGTCATGCTCTGGCCAGAGGCTTTGAGTAACAATCCGACGATAGGCCTGGGTATACATCTCCTTGCAAGGAGTGGTGAATCCTTTGTAGGCTGTTCAAACATCTTCGGGCACTTCGGCTTATACCCAACCATCCTGGGTCCACACCTCCTTGGAGATGCTTGCTTAAGATGTTAAAGTATAAGTCTCCATGACCAAGATGACTTGAACACCGCAAGTCAAAGGAACATCGCACTTAAGCTGCAGTAATAACTTTCATTGACATATCTATATGTAGATTACCATATGAAGTTTTACAGTCAGTCACTCCAATGAACTAGTTCCCTTAACTAGCATCCATGTTTATCTCTGGACATCCCAATGTCACCAGCCAGTGAAAATCAGCTGATTAGAGAATAACCCATGCTAGTCTCAACAGAATTGACAGCGTCCGTATTTATCAATTCATCGACTAGGGATATTTTCAATACTTCACAATTGCACATGTAGAGATAATCACTAGTTGTGATTCCATCACAAATTCTCTCATGCTGTGAATTGTATTGCGGACATTCAGTAAATGAGTTTAAGATCTCAATCAAATACACAAACATGTATACTCAAATAGTGAATTTTCATTTATTAAAATAAATGTTTACAATCATAAGGCGATTGCCTTAGGACACTTCTCTCATATCACTAACAAACTCCCACTTGGCCTAATGTCAATCGCTACGGTATCCAATACCACAGGCTCTAACATGACCCTCAAACTTGCTCTGAGGCAAGGTCTTAGTTAAAGGATCCGCTAAATTCCTTTCAGTGGGAATTTTCTCAATTTGTATATCATTCCTACTTATAATCTCTCTGATCAGATGATAGCGGCGAAGCACGTGTTTGGATCGCTGATGAGACCTTGGTTCCTTTGCTTGTGCTATAGCTCCATTGTTGTCGCAGTAAACCGGCACTGCTTCATCAATGGTTGGAACCACACCAAGTTCAGAGACGAACTTCTTGATCCAGACTGCTTCCTTTGCTGCTTCCGAAGCTGCGATATATTCCGCTTCCGTGGTAGAATCCGCTACGGTGTCTTGTTTGGAACTCTTCCAACTTATTGCGCCTCCATTCAAAGTAAATACGTATCCAGACTGAGATTTGGAGTCATCCTTATCTGTCTGGAAACTGGCATCTGTATACCCACGTATTACCATATCTCCTTCTCCATATATTAGGAACACATCCTTAGTTCTTCTCAAGTACTTAAGGATTGTCTTGACAGCCGCCCAATGATCCATTCCTGGATCTGACTGGTATCTACTTGTGACGCTCAGAGCATACGATACATCGGGCCTAGTACATAACATAGCATACATGATAGATCATATCGCGGATGTATAAGGAATCTTATTCATGCAAATCCTCTCGTCTTCTGTGCGCGGACACATAGACTTTGAAAGGTTGATCCCATGCCTGATGGGAAGGTAACCTTTCTTGGATTCCGACATGCTAAACCTTTTTAGCACTCGGTCTATATATGTAGACTGCGAAAGACCAAGCAACCGTTTTGATCTATCTCTATAGATTCTAATCCCAAGGATATAGGTTGCTTCTCCCAGGTCTTTCATGGAGAAAGTTTTGGACAACCAAATTTTAACTGATTGTAAGACTGATATATCGTTTCCTATAAGTAATATGTCATCGACATATAATACTAGGAATACGACTGCACTCCCACTAACCTTCTTGTACACACAAGGTTCGTCAGGATTTTGTGAGAAATCAAACTCTTTGATTGTCTCATCAAAACGGATGTTCCAGCTCCTAGATGCTTGCTTCAGTCCATATATGGATCGTCGAAGCTTGCATACTTTGGTTTTATCAACCGATGTGAAACCTTCAGGTTGTATCATGTATACATCCTCAAGCAGGTTTCCATTAAGGAAAGCTGTTTTCACATCCATTTGCCATATTTCATAATCATAATGAGCTGCTATGGCTAGGAGCATCCGAATGAATTTAAGCATAGCTACTGGCGAATAGGTTTCGTCATAATCAATTCCTTGTTTCTGACGATATCCTTTTGCCACTAATCTAGCCTTAAAGGTAACAACATTACCTTCCATGTCGGTTTTCTTCTTGAGAACCCACTTGCACCCTATGAGTTTAATCCCTTCAGGTGGGTTAGCCAAGTCCCATACTTGATTTTCGTACATGGAATCCATTTCCGACTTCATGGCTTCAAGTCATTTGTCCTTTTCTGAACTTTTCAGAACATCTTCATAACTGATAGGTTCGTCATCGCTTATGAGTAACACGTCGTTCGATTCACTTATGAGAAATCCGTATCTCTCTGAAATATTGCGTGTCCTATCAGACCTACGAAGAGGTGGTGTTGTTTTAGGTTCAACTGATAGCTCATCACTATGAGTTATCGGTTGTGGGTCTAGACTAGGTGTCTCTGTAATGTCTATTGGAGTTTCTTGAACTTCATCAAGTTCAATGCCACTCCCACTGTTTTCTTGTAAAAGAAATTCTTTTTCCAGAAATACAGCATGCCTTGAAACAAACACCTTTTGCTCCAAGGGATGATAGAATTGGTAACCCTTCGTTTCCTTAGGGTATCCAATAAATAGACATTTATCAGACTTAGCATCCAATTTGTCTGATACAGTCCGCTTCACATAAGCAGGACAACCCCCATATCTTAAGGTGAGTTAAGTGAGGTTTCTTACTATTCCATATCTCATATGGAGTAGTAGAGACTACCTTGGTCGGGACTCTGTTTAGCAAGTAAACAACTGTCTTAAGTGCATAGCCCCAAAAGAATTTTGGAAGAGTTGCATGGTTCATCATGGATCTAACCATGTCCATCAAGGTTCGGTTGCGCCTCTCAGATACACCATTATGCTGTGGTGTATATGGCGGAGTCCATTGGGACAATATCCCATTGTCCCTAAGATAATCTTGAAACTCTTGACTTAAGTATTCACCACCCCGATCGGATCGAAGTATCTTAATACTTTTGCCAAGCTGTTTCTCTACTTCATTTCTGAACTCTTTGAATTTCTCAAAAGCTTCAGATTTGTGTTTCATCAAGAACACATACCCGAATCGTGAGTGATCATCGATAAAGGTGATGAAGTAGCTATAGCCTCCTTGTGCAAGAGTTGACATTGGTCCACATACATCAGTATGTATTAGACCAAGCAATTCTCTCACTGGATTACCTTTTCCGGAAAAGGGTAATTTGGTCATCTTGCCTTTTAAGCATGATTCGCATGTATCAAATGAACCGGGTTCAAATGATTCCAGAATTCCACATCGGTGTAATTCAGTCATGCGTTTCTTACTTACATGGCCAAGACGACAATGCCACGTGTAGGAGTCTATTCGATTATCTATTCGAGCACGTTTGTTGCTAACTTCGATATTGAAAACGTCACCGGATAAATCTAACGTGTAGATACCATTGCACAAAGTTCCATTCCCATAAAGAACGTCATTTAAAGTTATGTAACAACAATTGTTACTAAAAGTTAAATGATAACCCTTTTCATTCAAACATGAAATAGATACAATGTTCTTTATTAACGAAGGAACAAAATAACAATTATCCAATTCTAAGACACGTCCTGTAGGGAGCTTTAGCAAATATGTTCCGATGGCAAGAGCAGCAATCTTTGCTCCGTTTCCAACTCGCAAATTCGCTTCTCCCTTGACGAGTCTTCTTCTATTCCTTAGCCCCTGTATGTCATTACATATATGTGAGCTACACCCAGTATCAAGTACCCAGGTGTTTGAGGAAATAGAGTGACATTCAATAACGAAGATACTTGAAGAGGATGGAGCATCGGATGCCTTCTTCTTCAAGGACTCAAGATAAACCTTGCAGTTTCTTCGCCAGTGACCCTCCTTGCCACAGTGATGGCAAGTGCCTTTTAGGGTATTTTCAGTCTTTTTGGCCTTTTTCTTCTTTCTCTTATTCTGTTCTTTGGCCTTCCTCTTAGAACCTTTCTTCGAGGAACCAACTAACAGTACCGTCTTTTGATCCTGCTTCACAGAAGGCTCTACAGTCTTCAGCAGGTTGAGCAACTCAGGAAACTGGTCTGGAGTTGCATTTTCAGGAGGACGGTTGGAAGGTTAATCTTCAAGGACATAAGCAAGCTTCTCTGCCTTGAGGACTATCCTCAGGTTTCGAAGCCAGTCTATGAAGTTTGGCCCAGTCAGTTTATTTGTGTCCAAAATGGAACGCAAATTCAGAGAAGACATGATCGAGTGATTATCCTAGAAATACAAATTGAGCTTGT
>JAGFNQ010006693.1:0-32689 GCA_024364735.1 Boesenbergia rotunda | reverse complement strand
TTAATGATTGTGAAATACTGAAGTAAGAGTTTGATGAACAGCATTTGTAAGTGTTACATATTTGTTTTGGAAGGAATAAACATTTTATAATCGTGTAACTAACATATATACTTATTCTATATTGTAATAGTAACTCCATGTTTCCTATGAGGGAGAGAAATGACTAGGGAGAGAAGTGAGGTAGATAAAAGAAATTCTATTGGGAAAGGATAGGAAAATATTTCCCTTTTTTTGGGTTTCTTTGGGGAGTTGTTTTACTTGCCATTTTTAAGGTAAGGAGAGAGTAGGGAAGGTTTTTTTTTTTTTTTTGATTTGTTAAAACATAATAAACATAAATAATTGATGGATTTAAAAAAATATTTTTGAATTTTTTTTTGACAAGATTTACTTGACATTTGTGTTGAAGTAGACGTTTTACCTAATTTGGGCAAAAAAAAGGTTCATGTGGAATAAATTCCCAACTCTCTCGAGATGAAATCGAGGGAAAAGGCACTTGAGGAATTTTTTCCCCCTAATTGTATTTCTTTGTGGATTTTTCATTAGGAAAAGTGTTAAGTTTTCTAAGTATATAATATTTATATACTTTGTCAGGTTTATGTTAATCAATTTTATTAATATAAATATTTAAATATTTTTGGAATACTGGGTGCTTGTCCTTGCATTCTGCACATACCATATTAAGGGCGTCAATTGCTTGCCTCTGAAAAATGTGTTTTCGACCTTTGGCACATAGATATGGGTCCACATAAGTGTGGTTGTCACAACAGATGAAGCTTCATTAACGCAGCAAAGACAATGGTAGTTACAATTGTGCCAATTTTTTTTTTGTCCCTGTGAGGCTAGATCAAACCAAAAAGATAAGTCAAATATACTTTTAAATTAAATACATATCTTCTTGGAAGTTATGTAAGACATTTTGTCCGACCTCTACTTCATCTGCAATCTGCATGACTTGGGGTTCTCGTCGTAGTGCATAGGTGCTCAGATTGGTGGAGAGAGAGAGTAGAAATCAATGTCCCCAGGAGGAGTTGATGGTGATGGATAGAAAGGAGAGTCACTAGGTATGTCATCTCATGACACCTCTCTTAGAAATTTGATCAAAGGTCTCTTTTTTATCTTATATATAGAAATTGACTTCCAACTATCTTTAATCTGGGTTGTCAATTCAAATTCAAACAATTAAAAGGTTAATAAATTAGGAATCAATTCCTAGTTTGCCTCAACTATCTTATAATTTGAAAAATAATTTATTTTATAAGATTTTAAACCTTTTAAAAATTTTAGAACTCTTATTAAATATTTTTAAAATTATTTTTTCTCTAAACTAATTTTCACAACTCTTAAAAAAATAATTTGAGTCTTTTAAAATTTTAAATTAAAATCCAAGTAATCATAAGTAATTTTAATTTTCCCTCTTATTTAATCATACAAATTAATGCTAATTAATTGCCTAATTTAATTGAATAAATTAATTTTTATTTATTCCAATTGAATTCTCTACTAAAATTAGTTAAATAATTAACACTTAATTATCTAAAAGTTATGAACATAAATTAACTCTTAATTCTTCTTTTTTCTCTCTCAAGTTACATGTTTTTTTTTGTCGATACGTTGAGCCTTGTGCATTGATTGTAGACTCCTAGAGATAATGGTAGTATACGTAAATGATCAAACATTTAAAAGGGTCACCAATTGAATTGGTTGCATGATATATCCTCCTGTTTACCATGAGTGATAAGTTTTATACCAATCACTCACATTCCTAAGGCTAGCAACATACCTAACCATAAGTATACATATAACACTTTTAAGGGTTCAATATACAGCTGTGTTAAAATATGTTGACATTCTTATCACATGTTAATTTTAAGTTTAAGGACTTTTTGCACTGACCTTGAATAAGCAAATTTAAATATTAGGTAACATTTCAAAATGATATTTCATTGTGAGACATGTCTAGTTGGTTGGTCTCAAATATTTCACATGCATAATTGCCTACATTCTATGTATCGGTGTGATATGACATAGTCTATCTTATAATAGAAAGATGCATGTATTGATTGTATCCCCAAATTAATGTCTCTAAATTGCTACGACCGAGACATCTGATTGTACCACTTTGTATGCCTTAGAATTGTCTCACATCTCAATCAATTTGTTATTAAAAAATGATACTATTTGGATTTTGTTACAAATATTTATTATAAGATAATTTTATTAAGTAAGCAATTGCTTCATTTTGTTTCTAAGGCACTATCACAGTATCATTATGTTACATATTTTGATTGTTCTTATACTTAAATTTGAAAATTTTAGTAAGCCACGTTATTCTCCAATGTTGTCTTTGAGTCGGTAGTTTTTTTTTATTTTTGAATGGAAATTAGGACAGTCAAAGATAATTACATCTTAATTTGTTGGAGTGTAAATAGCATCAACTTTGAGTAAATCAGTTAATATATGATATTGCATTGCATGGATCCTCTATACTAAAACCCTAACTACACTTGGATCTCCTATGAATTTCATAATTGCATATGGTACATATCCACAGCCAGTATAAAATAATATATTTTTATTATCCCATTCATTAGTGTTTCTTTTTCATGATTTACCTGAACTCCATCCCTTCTTCACCCATAGCTTCAGTTTTCATTAAGAAGATGAAATAATAAGGGAGATTGAAACATCACTCGCGTGTTCCCACAGTTTTAATCAATCTGGTTTTTCGAATCCTATTAAACCAACATAAGATGACTCAATAAAAATGTTTATGCATTTTTTAGAAATGGGATGGGGGAGAGTAATTATATCCTAATATTTCAATTTTGTACAACCGTGAAGTCAACTGCAGGAAAGTCTAGCGACTGACAAATTTGCATTAATATTTTTGTGAATTTCTGATTGCTGTTTGACCCATCTAATTCTGATCAGGAGTTGAAAGTAGTATTTTATTGGTATTTGTTAAATTTCTCAACCAATTCATATGAACGATATAATTTGATAAAGTTAATGTTGTTTTTTATATAATCCAGGTGTTCGGGTTTCGCTTGACTAATCTTGGTGGTAGATGGCCTTCTCCTTGGTTCGCCTACCGGGTAAATCCGGAATACAACTTATGCACATTTAGAAATCTTAAGGCAAATGATTAATTTGCCAGTGAGATGCATGAATTTATTGTCCTGGTTTTGGCAAGTGGTATAGGAGTTTCTTCTAATTAAACATAAATTTTAGAGAGTATCACGAAGAATCTTCACGTCAAGGATAATTAATCCAGTTGTTTCTGGTTCTATTACATATACATGTACTTGTAGGTACCCAGTTTGTTCACTTAATAATGTTTGTATTTAGTACAATGGTGCAGATATTCTGAAAAGTATAAATCACTTGTGCTACTATGGTTTTGTTTAACTCTATAAAACATCTTTTTTTTACTTTTAAATATTTGGTTATTTGATTTCATTACAGTCAAATAAGAAAAATATTGTTCTTTGTGCTCAATAAATATTATGGTTGAAGCTGTTAATTTATCACATTGATGATATTATGGTAGCTCGGATTCCATCCAAATGTTACTTGGATTCTGTTGAACTCTATGATTGTTTTATTTGATTACTTACCTTCTCAGATCAGATCAACAAGTTTCAGCAACAAACCTTTCTCTTGTAGCTGATCATCTATCATCCCCAATTATAATTGCAAACTACTGTCATGTGATTTCAATTGGAGAGTTTAAGTTAATTCTAAGTCTCCTTTTGTTCAGGTCTAGATTGATCCTTCTCTTCCTAACTTTGTAGCAACTTTTGATGGTAGCTTCCTGCTCCGTGTCCATGGTTATCTCAAAATATAACGTGGTTAGACTTGTAGCTGTGCTCAGAAAAATAGGAAATTCAGTGCACCAAGTCTGAGAAACACAGTTCCCGCACTAGGTGGCAAAAGGCGAATCGTTTGCCCCCAATGCTCTCGCCAATTCGTCCCAGGGCCAACACGGAAGAGGTAAATCACGGGGGCTACTAGCTCGGATGTTATGGCTAGCGCGTGGGGAGGGTGGATATACTGACTTTGTCAGGATTTGACCCCCATATCTTTTGGTGGCAACATTCACTCGTTAACCATTAGTCCATCCCGTGGGGACTACAGAGTTCCCGCACTAGGTGCATGCTAAAATGGTTCTCAACGATATTTCTGATGAATTTTGCTAGGAGCAATGACCCTCTACCAGGGAGTAAGGTAATTTGCTAGGTCTGATTGTCCAAACCTGAAATGAAATGTTTTTGCAATATAGGCTAGCGAATATGCTCCGAAATCTTACATAAATGCCATTAGAAGGGGTTTCTTTGTTAAAATAATAACAAAATAATTTAATTGATAAAATTGCAACTTAACTTTTAACTATGTAGAGTATTTTTGAATTAGATTATTTATTGATATTTTGACTAATTTTTTGATATATTTTATTTAATATTTTGAAATGAAATAAATAATTTTAGAAAAGTTGGTATAGGTTTTGAGAACCATATCTAAATTTGCAACGGTAAATAATTTCACTATTTTGAAAGTGATAAGTGTATGCGTTTGCTCCTTTTGAATGATTTTTTCTTTTTGATGAAATCCTTTTGAATGATTTGATAAGATGAATACTTGTTATTTGTAAATCATCTATTATGCTGGACATCAAGATTTTCTATAATTAACCTTTGAGGAGGTGGTTCTCTCTCGACTAAGCTATTTTACCATGAACTAGAGTTATAATTGAATGCCTCTGCAGCTTTGTGGCTCTAAGGAAGAAAAAAAGAATCGGGATGGTCTCCACTTTGGGACAAAATAGCAGTTAGATGCTTACAAATTCAAAGACGAAAGATTGGGACAAAACAGCAGTAAGATAAAGACGAATGAATACACTCCGGATTCTTTTTCTTCTTCGTCATGCAACTGCTAAGATTGGTCATCTTTCTTTTCCGTGCACAGCAACGTGTGGCTGAAGAGAAGGTTTTGTCGACAGTTCGTCAGATGAAGAATACTGCAAGCATATTG
Source organism: Boesenbergia rotunda (assembly GCA_024364735.1). Classification (NCBI taxonomy): domain Eukaryota; kingdom Viridiplantae; phylum Streptophyta; class Magnoliopsida; order Zingiberales; family Zingiberaceae; genus Boesenbergia; species Boesenbergia rotunda. The sequence goes on along the minus strand of JAGFNQ010006693.1, from coordinate 27,658 downwards.
TTGGATGAGTACGGCTAGAAATTTCAATCATGGGAAATAATGGTAATGTTTTTTCAGGAAACATCATGTCCCATAGCCCATAGTGCACTGTTAAACCTATAAATTTATGCATGTGAGGGATTTAAAAGAGAATAAAATCTGCAGGGAGTGGAAGAAGATTTTTTTCCCCTCTGGAATAAAGGGTAGCAGCATTCATGAAGAACCCAGTTTATAGTCAGAAGTGTCCTCGAGTGAGCGATGAAAAGAAGCAATGAATGCCGTGATCTGCCTTTGGATGCATCTTCCGTTCTATCCACACTCTATCCAGCATTTACTCTGATCCATGAAGATTTTGTTGCGAACAAAATGCCTCTAAAATCTCTTAATTTGCAAATGGCTTATGAAAGGCATGCGAAGAACCATGGACGTCAAGAATTACACAGGCAAGAAGGATATCGAGACACGTCGCTAGTTGGGTGATCATCTGACAGGATAAACTAATCCCCACTCCTCCATCCTTTTGATATGTTCCAATGGACCAACGGACGTCAGTCAGCTGACGTCGCCCTGTGTCTTCCCAATGCAGATTTGATTAATTTAAGCTGGTTTCATCATCAAAACAGAGAAGTACAAGATTCAAGGAAATAAAAATACATTTATTATCCGCCCCAATACTGAATGTGGCAAGACTTTGATTTGTTCCACACGGGGAGCATCTGGTCCCTCCCAATGAGGATTATTGTAATGCAACAGGGCACATTAAAATTAAAAGAATAAGATTGTGAAGAGATGGATTGACGTGTACCATTCGGGGTTGCAAGTTCCCGTGGAAGGTGTCAACCATGCATGTTATAATTGGCTGTTGGGCGATTGATATTATTGTATATAGAATACAAAAGGTCCAAATTTCAGCATCAAAGGTTGCAATGGCGACAGGTGAACGACAAGTGTCCTCAGGCATACATGTTCTCTACGGGTGTTCTCAGTCATCCAATGCTTCCCCAGTCAGATTTAATGAGTTGAACTGGTTTGAGCAGCTTAACAAGTATGTTTGTTGAGGCTTAATAGAGGACAAAGATAGTTCATTTGAGGCGAATACAATTTAGCTAAGTTGGTCAGCTATCGTTAGATGTGTACGAGTTTGATCCGAAGTGTTTTATTTATCTTTCTTATGGGAGGAGAGACTAGGTCATTTGGCAGAATCTAGATAAGCCGTCAATATCAAGTTTTATAAAAAATTATTTAAAATACTCTTGCGGTATTTAGTAGAGTGGGCGTGCCCCTTGAGGTTTGATGCAATTTAAATTTCAATAATGGTATAAGATATTTTCTTTTATTAGGGTGATAAATGTAAGATTTTTTTTTCTATTAAGATGGTAAATCTAAGGATGTTGTCTATTTCGGAAAGACAATTGTGAGTATTTTTTTGATTTACATGGTATGTGAAATGTAGAATGTAAGATCGGATCGTCTATTTTAAAATTAATCAGATCATAAGAACGGAAAATTTATATATATATATATATATATTTAATTTTCCTAAACTCCCCACTTATCAAGTCAACTTTACATGCAATCCCTACCCAAATATTTCTTTGCATGCAGTCCCTGATGTGATGTTTGGTGAGTATTATTTGAAGAAAATTGAGTATAAAAGTTAGAAAACTGAGTATGGCAGTTTGCATCCACCACATCAATAACCCTGTACTCAATTTTCACTCTTTTATACTCAAATTTCACTCTTTTATACTCAGTTTTCATTGATGTATACTCAATTTTCATTGATGTATACTCAGTTTTTACCCTTTTATACTCAGTTCTATTAGGGAGCAAAAACAAACAAAAACTTGTGTGGGGAGTGAAGACAAAATTTGACTCCCCATTAAGGATTTAAAACAACTTTATCGTATATATATATATATATATATATATATATATATATATATATATATATATATATATATATATATATATATATATAATGGACTTCGCCCCAAAAGTGAATCTAATAGGAATGCCATATTTCGTTTTTAAAAATATAAAGATTTCATCCTTCACAACACTCATTAAGGTGGTCGATAATTCTTCTTATAAATAGTAATCCTTGACTTGATTTCTATGCGAATGGAACACCGTTGATCCTAATCATTCATGCCGCTTTGACTTTTAATTTTTCTTTATGACTAGATGAAGATAACTTTTTTATTGTAAAATTTCCACCATATTCTATCTTTCCTCTTCTTTTTATTTGCAAAATATTCTATTATCATCGCCATGAGTCCATTATATCACTTTAATAAACCCTCTTTCCTTTTCATGATTAATTCCTCTAGTTCTTCCAATTCTCCATGAATCTTATAGAGGATCTTATCCTCCTCTATAAGATAGCAGTCGGAAGTGGCTTATCTCAAACTTCCATCATGACCTAGGCCAAGTTAGTGAAACTTTGTATGTGATATCATATACGCTTCTTTTCAATCCAATGTCCTAACTTGAGATGACTAAACTTATTGTCTCCAATTTTCATTTAACTTTTTTGAGATTGGGCTCATCCTAGACCAAACCCCAGTTCAGAGCCGACAGTTCAGAACTACAAATTCGACAGTTTGAAACCGCCGGTTTAATAGTTCGGAATAGCTGGTTTGACGGTTATTGGGGGTCAACCCTTAATTAACCTTAATCGTCCAAGATGGTTATGACTCACGGTTTGGATTGCCAGTTTACGGTTCATGTACGATTCGTCACGGTTCACAATTCATGCATGGTTTATCACGATTCAAGATCATTATATTAAAAAAATTAAAAATTCATTAAAAAAAAGGACTTACACTTATTTAAGTTGTCTCTGTATTCCCTTAAGGTATAGGGGAATCAAAGCCCATATAGTTCTCTTACCTTTTATCTTTTTTTATCTTATGAAGTGACATTGTTACTCACTTTCATTTCTCGGTCCCGTAGTATTTGTTTCTTCAGTATCAAATTCTTCGACTTCGTTGTCTTCTGAAAGTTATATTTCTTGGATTCTTTTTTTTAACTCTGGTCCAATCGTCGAGTAATGCTTGAACTTCTAACGAGTTGGGAGACAACATTAATTGTTGTTCATCCAATATGTTACCATTGATACTGAACATTTATTTCACAGCAAGTATTGATACTTGACAAACTAAAATTTCTTTGACATGGAGAGGACGGAAAAACTTTGAGTTTTCTATGACCACCACTTTAGAATATCAAAATCTACTTCGCTATCTGCTTCAATAAAATAAAAAAGTTATAAAATAATTCTCAAATTCTTGCGTGGAATTTGAGGATCCCCATGGGCATTTCATCCGTTCTTCTAATAAATTTTGTGCTTTTATAAGTTTTATGTTATTACTACTACTATTTTGTATTTCATAAACATTAAGTTGTATTTCATATTTTATATTATATTCTTTATAAATATCATATAAATAATTAAAGCATCATAACACAAACCTAATATTGTTGTAAAACTTCTCATTTATATCTAGGGTCTAAAGCAAATACAACTAAATAAATTGTTAAGATAATCTATGGTTCGTGGGACCATGTGTTTTGATGTTTAATTAGGCAAAGAGTTTAAGTTAGGTTCACCCTTATGTTTGATATATGTATTTGAGTATGCAGGTTCTGCAAGAAACACATAGACTCAGCTTGATGGTTTCGAGTCTGATGAAGGATGGAGAGGCATCTGAGAGATCGTGGACAGGGCAGCAACGATGAGTCGAGGGAAGCACACTTTGAGGCATACACGAAGTATGACATGTGGAGACAATCCGCGGGCTTGTATGCATCCGAGGGACGAGAGCCAAAGCGAAGAAGGCTTGAAGGCAAGAGTCAAAGCTGTAAAGGAAGAGTCAAGTGAGTCGTGAGGGTCCGAATGTGAGTGAACTATACTCGGGATGGAAAACCCTAGGTTTAGGATTTTACCAATCGACTAGTATGAGATCAATCGATTTGTAGAGGTCACTGAAAGATCAGTCGACTGATCTTCTGTGCAATCAGTTGACTGGTATCGGCTGGGAATTTGAATGTTGGGCTGTAACGTTCGAATTCGGCTGGATCAGTTGACTGGTGTTGGAACTAGTCGACTGGTTACGACTAGTTCAGCCATGAGCTCTATTTAAGGGACCTCGGTTTAGCTGGCTAGGGTTGACGAAATTGGTCTTGGCTAAAGGTCAATTAGTAGTCTAAGTACTCAAGTATTCGTGCGATGTTGTGGCGAGGTTTCTCCACCCACAAGGAGCTACACGAGCATAGCCGGAGGTTTTTCGGGGAGTCATCCACCGATGGTTCGGGATCGTCCACCTTACGGACAGCCGTGGAGTAGGAGTTTATCTCCGAACCACGTAAATCAGTTTGCCTCTTCTAGTTGTTAGTTTTAGTTTATATTATTCCGCTTGCGCAACTAACATGCGTAGGAAGAGAACCGAGAATTTAGGTGAGAAGTTATTCATCCCCCCTTTAGCTGAGCCCTTGATCCCAACTATTGATATCAGAGTGGGTCGCTCTCCAATGGGCTAATCGTCGAGAAGCACTAGATGGCCGGTTTTGCGAGTCCGCCAAAATTAGGAGGAGGAGGATTATACGACATCACATTTTAGATAGTGAAGATGAAGACCTTCTTCGAGACGGATTGAGACACAATGATGGTCATCGAGGAACCATTTGAAGTCCCGAGAGACAAGCATGGAAAGAAGCTATGACTACGTTATTGGACGGAAGAGCAACGATCAAGATCAAAGGCTAATGATAAGGTAATATCAATTTTGATCAATATTTTGCCTCCTAACATGATGAGTGGTGTAGAGGAATACAAGAACACCTATGATTTGTGGAGCAAAGTGAAGATGGTTCTATGGCAAAAACCAAAGCCTACACAAGAAGAAGAAAAATTCGAAGAAAGGGATGAAGTGGCTCAAGTAGAGGAGGAGTAACCGGAAGGCGACATGTGCTTAACTTTCGAGGAGAAGAAAGATGAAGAAGAAGCATCAACCACCTCCTTAAGTGAAGTGACACAAGAAGATAAGGGATCATCCACTTCATCAAAGGTTAAAGTATAAGTCAACCTCGCTGGCACCTCTACCGAAGTGAAGGTAAAAGATCACATCATTTGCTTCGGATGCAATGAGAAGGGACACTATAAGAGTAGGTGTTTATTGAGTAAAAAGAAGGTAAACCCTAAATCTATTTCAATTTCTTTGAATTCAAACATGGGTTGTAGGAACAAAGAAGCCCAAAAGAAAAGAATGAAAATTATATGCTTCACGTGTGTAGAGAAAGGACACTACCACACGAAGTGCCCAAGGAGTGGAGAATGTTGGGGCAATCTATGCTCCGGAGTGACCATGTATTTTGATGTTTGGGCAAAGGATTTAAATTAGGTTCACCCTTGTATTTGATGTGTATATGAGTGTGTGGGTTTGCAGGATACACATAGGCTTAGTTGGAGGGCTTTGGGTCCGGTGAAGGATGGCATGAAGAGACAAGCCATGGGCTTGTATGCATCTGAGGGATCGTAGACAAAGCAGGAACGATGAGCCGAGGGAAGCCTACTTCAAGGCATACGCGAAGGATGACATGAGGATGAGCCGCGGGCTCGTATGCATCCAAGGTACGAAAGCCAAAGTCGAAGAACGCTTGAAGGCAACAGGTTGAGGTTGCTAGGTGAAGAGTTAGCTGAGTCGTGAGAGTCCGAGTGCTGAGAGAATTGTACTCGGGAAGGGAAATCCTAGGTTTAGGGTTTAGTCAATCGACTGATGCTTGGATCAATCGACTGGTAGTTGACACAGAAAGATCAGCCGACTGATCTTCTATGCAATCGACTGGTGTCGGCTGGGAATTCGAACGTTGGGCAGCAACGTTCAGTCTTGGTTGGAACCAGTCGACTGGTGTTGGCACCAGTCCACTGGTAATGGCTAGTTCAGCCACGAGCTCTATTTAAGGGAGCTCGGTTTGGCTGGCTAGGGTTGACGAAATTGACTTTAGTTAAAGGTCAATTAGTAGTCTAAGTGCTCAGGTGTGTGTTGCGGGTTGTGTCGAGGTTTCTCCACCTACAAGGAGCTACACGAGCTAGCCGAAGGCTTTCCGGGGATTCATCCACCGATGGATCAGGATCGTCCATGTAGCGACCCGCCTTCTCTGCCTTAGACGGATCGTTACTTTTATCTACTTCTTGACTCTAATGCACGACTAAAAATGCGGAACTTCTTTTTTTTTCTTCTAAACAATGATATTCTAACTCTAATAGTCATGCATGATACCATGGCACACTTCTTTACATCTATCGGGCTTTTCTGCAATGGTACCAGTCGACTGCTATCATTGCCACAGAAAGTTTCTGGGCGTGGCACCAGTCGACTGGCCTCTTGGCAGTCGACTGGTGTATCGGACAGAGACTACTGTTCGATAGGGCAGTCGACTGGGTCTGAACCAGTCGACTGGCACGCCTGAAATCTGAAAATTCAGATTCGAAACTTAGTTTCCAAAAGCCACCAAACTTATAGATTCAAGCCATAACAAGACACAACACCATTTCTATACTCTATACTAGTTTCCTAAACATTTTAGCTAATCAAAACAACTTCATAAATTCGAAATTAGGACTTTTACGGAATTTAGCAAGTTATGAAAATCTATATAAACTTTAAGCTAGAGTTTGTACCAAACTTAACTTCTAACCATTGAAACTCATCACACAAAATTCTGTAACATCACTAAGGCATTATGAAATGAGAAAGAAACTTTTCTAAGCATAATTGAGCAATAAAACTTGATTCAAAGGACAACTAACTCTATCTTGGCACATGCATCAATATTTCCAACAAAATATCAATATTCCAAACTACTCACACTTCTACTCATCCAATGCAATCATAAGGATATGTATGCTAAATGAAATGACATGGAATCTTTACTCTAAGAAATTGAGCATATAAAACTATCCAAAGCTTAAATATTCGCTAAACTCCATAAGGCAATAACTTGGAATTTGAATAAACTAGAACATTGTAATTCAAATAACTAAATTGTCTCGTCTCAAGGATCTCTCCAAAATCAGCCACCACACACACTTTACTCAGCACCGCCTCGTCGCCTTCCTTCAGAATTGCTTGCCTTTACCTTTATCTGCAGTAAGAGGAAATGCAACTAGTAAATAAAAAAGCTTAGTAAGTACTATCTAGCTCACAAAATCTCGAAATGTGCAAACATGCTTCTTGAACAATATGAAATCACATGAGATACTTACATGCTTGAAAGAAACACTAAGAACATGTATAACTCGATAACATGCATACTCAAGCATTTATAAATCTTAACTCACTTTTCTTGGCTTAACTTGAAACTTTAGCAATTCTTTAACTTAAAGTCTTTCTTTAACTCTTTGAAAACTTTCTTAAACTTTAGAAAACTTTGCTAAAGCATATACTTGAAAATAATAATCACTTGGATCCACTGAAGACGTAAGTACCATCTCATGCGCGTTCCCTAAAAGGTTGGGGTAGCGAGCCACCAATCCTAATAGAGCAGACCTTGGTCTACCAGGGCCAAGACCTTGGAATTGGACACCTGGATTTCTTTAACGACGCCCTTGGACGCCGGGTACTGGCCTTAGAAAATAAAATAGCTTTTCTTTCTTTTCTTTCTTATCTGTAAATGCCTTGGCATTTTCTCGAGCACCTTGCGTGCTAAAATCCCTAAGTCTTGACTTTTGGGGATTTCTTAAGGCCTTGGCCTTTTCTTTTCTTATCTTTATCTTCTCTTTTCTTTTCTCATAGCTTTTCTTGGACCCTAACCTCATATAGGGTACTCAATAAAATATATAAGCATATAATGAACTAAGATCACATGCAAAAAATCTTAACAAGAAGTAAATATCTCTTTTAAAAACTTTTAAGGGAAATTCTTGCGGAAAAACCGCCTCTTACTGCAGGTGAGCAGTACTTACATTGATATCTTGGACTTACAACCAAGATTGACGTCTAGGGCTCGGGAGAAACTTGAGATCTCGGAGAATTCTTCGCGCCTACGCGTTCCTCTCGTCGCGGGGATCCCGAATACAGGAATATCTCTCGGAGGAGAGCCTTGGCCGGCTCTCTTGGCCTTGGTGTTGGTCGGCGTCGCCCAAGAGAGGAGAGGGAGAGAAGTCGGCGTGCGTGCGTGGGGTTTGGGCGAGAGGGTTTGAGAGAAATAAAAACTTCTCTCTTTAATTTTCTATTTATACTATCTTAAGGAAAAAGCGTAACTACTTCATAAATTTATTTCTCTCCATCTTTTGTTGTGCTTGATATCCTAGCCCAGCCGGTCGCGCTCGCGCCTGGTCTCTTGCTGGTCACGGGTTCGAACCCCCTTGCTGCCCTTAAATGTTTTTCTTTTTTATTTAAAAAATACTAAATGGACTCGGAAAATTCCATAAAAATATTCTAAAAATCCCTAAAAATATCTAGAATATTTCTAAACCATTTTTAAATAACTCTAAGGACTTTAAGAACTAAAAATGGAAATTTTGGGGCGTTACAATCCCCCATACCTTATAAAAAGTTCGTCCTCGAACTTAGAATAATTCTGGATATCTTTCTCTCATGCTGTCCTCACGTTCCCAAGTAGCCTCTTCATGCTTTTGATTCTGCCAGATGACCTTCACTAGTGGCACTTCTTTGTTTCTTAATCTTTTAACTGCTTTGTCCACTATCTGTGTCGGTCTGCTCTCATAACTAAGATCTTCTTGGATCTGTACTGACTGAGGCTGAATCACTTGGCTAGGGTCGTGAATACACTTCTTTAGCATAGAGACATGAAAGGTACTGTGGATAGCTGACATATCCTCTGGCAAGTCCAGCTCATAGGCTACCTTCCCAACTCTCTTTATGATCTTGTAGGGTCCTATGTAGCGAGGACTCAGCTTGCCCTTTTTGCCAAATCTCATCACTCCCTTCATCGGAGCGACCTTGAGAAATACTGAATCTCCAACTTGGAATTCCAGTGGCCTACGGCGTGTGTCAGCATAACTTTTCTGTCTACTCTGGGCAGTCTCAATCCTCTGGCGGATCGTCTGGATAGCCTGAGTGGTCTCATCTATAAGCTCAGTCTGGCTGTCTAGTCCTGACTCTATCTCTTTCTTCTCACCAGCTTCTTGCCAACATATGAGTGATCTACATTTCCTGCCATATAATTCCTCATAAGGTGCCATCCTGATGGTGGCCTGATAGCTATTGTTGTAGGCAAACTCAGCTAAGCACAGAAATTTGCACCAACTACCTTTAAAGTCCAACGCACAAGCCCTGAGCATGTCTTCTAAAATCTGATTTACTCTCTCTGTTTGTCCATCTGTCTGGGGATGGAAAGCTGTGCTGAACTGAAGTCTGGTGCCTAGGGCGTCCTGAACACACCTCCAAAAATGGGAGATGAACCGCCCATCTCTGTCAGAAACGATCGACTTCGGAACTCCGTGAAGCCTGATTACTTCTTTCACGTACAGCTGTGCTTACTGCTCTACCGAATGCGATAACTTGATGGATAGGAAGTGGACAGACTTGGTCAATCTATCCACTATCACCCAAATTGCATCGTGTCCATGGGTGGTTCTTGGAAGACCTGTGATAAAGTCCATGGATATTTCTTCCCACTTCCACTCTGGAATGGGAAGTGGCTGTAGAACTCCTCCTGGTCTCTGGTGCTCTGCTTTGACTTACTGGCAGGTCAAGCAGGTACTGATATATCTGGCCACGTCTCGCTTGAGTCCAGACCACCATAATCTTTTCTTTAAATCTTGATACATCTTGGTAGAACCAGGATGCATAGAGTATGGGGTACTGTGGGCCTCTTCTAGAATATTCTTTCTTAGTTCCTCATCATTGGGGACGCAAAGGCGGTCTCCAAGGTAGAGGATGCCGCTGTCTGATACTCGAAACTCTGAATTTTCTGCCTCTTGGATCTCCTGCTTGATCTTCTGGATCTCTGGGTCTTGACTTTGCTTTCTTTGTATATCCATGTGCAGGGTTGACTCTAGAGTCAATGTAGAAAGTTGCCCAATTATTACCTTGACTCTAAAATCCTTTATCTCTTTCTGAAGTGGTGGAGACAGTGATGATAGGGACATCAGTGCTGCACAGGATTTCCTGCTCAGTGCATCTGCCACTTTATTAGCTTTACCTGGGTGGTAGAGGATTTCACAGTCATAATCTTTGACCAACTCTAGCCACCTGCGCTACCTCATATTCAGGTCCTTCTGAGTGAAGAAGTACTTCAAACTTTGATGGTCTGTGAAGATTTTGCACTGCACTCCATACAGGTAGTGTCTCCAGAGCTTCAATGCGAAAACCACAGCTGCTAGCTCAAGGTCGTGGGTAGGGTAATTCTTCTCATAGTCCTTGAGCTGTCTGGAGGCATATGCTATTACTTTACCGTCTTGCATGAGGACAGCTCCAAGGCCCATCTTGGATGCATCACTGTAGATGTCAAAGGCCTTGTCACTCTCTGGAACAGTCAGGATGGGAGCACTAGTCAATCTTTTCTTCAGTTCTAGGAAACTGTGCTCGCATTTATCTGACCACTCAAACTTCTGGTTCTTTCTGGTCAGGGCTGTGAGTGGAGAGGCTATTCTGGAAAAGTCCTCCACAAATTTTTTGTAATATCCTGCCAGGCCTAAGAAGCTTCTGATTTCACTGGCATTCTTGGGTCTACACCAGTTGCTGACTGCTTCTATCTTGGCTGGATCAACTTGAATGCCTTCTTTGGATACAATGTGACCTAGGAAGGTCACCTGATCTAGCCAAAACTCACACTTTGAGAATTTTGCATAGAGCTTCTCCTGCTGAAGGATCTGCAACACTATCCTCAAGTGTGTAGCATGGTCCTCTGGAGTCTGTGAGTATATGAGAATATCATCAATAAATACAATGATGAATTTATCGAGATACTCCCTGAAGATGTGGTTCATCAGCTCCATGAAGACTGCTGGAGCATTGGTTACTCCAAAAGGCATTACTACAAATTCGTAGTGGCCGTATCTTGTCCTGAAGGCCGTCCTGGGGATGTCACTTTCTTTAACCTTTAGCTGATGATACCCAGAACGCAGGTCTATCTTCGAGAATACTGTAGCCCCTTTGAGTTGATCAAATAAATCATCTATTCTAGGAAGGGGGTACTTGTTCTTGATGGTTACCTTGTTCAGAGCTCTGTAGTCTATGCACAGACGCATAGACCCATCCTTCTTCTTGACGAAAAGTACAGGAGCTCCCCAGGGTGAATGACTCGGGCGGATGAAGCCCTTGTCTAGTAGCTCCTGGAGTTGCTCTTGTAATTCTTTCAGCTTTGCAGGAGACATACGATAGGGGGCCTTCGAGACCGGACTGGTACCTGGCACTAGCTCGATCTCGAATTCCACTTCTCTGTTGGGAGGTAGTCCAGGTAGTTCTTCTGGGAATACTTTTGGATATTCGCAGACTACCCGTACATCCTCCTGCTTGAGTTTTTTCTTTGCTTCTGAGTCCACTACGTGTGCAAGAAAACCAGCACACCCTTGCTCTAGCATCTGGTGGGCTGCCAAGGCTGAGAGAAATTTCTGAGTCTTCCTCCTTGGGGCTCCTTGAAACTCGAATGGTGGTTCTCCTTTTGGGCTGAAAACCACCTTCCTTCTACGGCAGTCCACTGAAGCGCTGTACTTACTGAGGAAATCCATGCCCAGTATGATGTCGAAGTCTTGCATCGCAAGGACTATCAGATCGACATATAGCTCTCGGCCTGAAATCTTGATTGGCACAGCTCGGAGCCGCTAGGTGGATTCCATGATTTCCCCTGAAGGGAGAGTTGTCAGGAATCTGGACTCCCAACTCTCTACAGGCACCTGTAACTTACTGTTACGATCGTGGAGGCGCTGGCAGCTTCTTCCTTCGTGAGGGAAAAGACTCTGGCATTGGTTGGAACTGGTGCTGCTTCCAACCCTCCTTGACTGATCTGAGGTCCCTCCAGTATAGTAGGCATGTAATGTAACTGAGGCTTGCCTCCATACTGTACGGACTGCTGAGGAAGTACCTTAAACTTGTTTGGGCAGTCTCTGGATCTGTGTCCCTCTTGTCCACATGAGTAGCATCCAGTTACACCCAAAAGGCATGCTCCTGGATGGGTCCTCCCACACTTAGGACAAGGTGGATACCTAGCTTGCTTGTTCTCTGGGTTTCCTTTTTGGCTGCCAGGCCACTGCTTCCTTTTGTGGTTTTTGCTCTTCCAGTTCTGGCTATTTGGCTGAGGCTTCTGGCCTCCAGTTGTCTTGTTCTCAGTTAGGACTGGCTTCTGCTGTTCTTGCTGTGCCTTGATGCTATTCAGGTAGTGCTCTGAGATTAGAGCACTACTGACCAACTCCTCGCTGGTCTGGGTCGGAGCGTCCCGCTGTTCACGTTGAGTGCTATTTCAGGGTTCAGCATGCGGAGCATCAGTCTGACTCGCTCCTTCTCTGTGCTGACTAGCTCTGGGTAGAGGCGAGCTAGTCTGTTGAACTTCGCGACTGCTTCTCCCACTGGTAGGCTACCTTGTCTGAACTCCATGAAGTCCTCGTAGTGCTTGTTGGTAACCCGCATGTGGAAGAACTCCTCATAGAACTCTTGCTCGAAATCTGCCCAGCTCATCTGGTTGACTATCCTCTTACTCTTGACTCGCTCCCACCACATACGAGCGTCTCCAGTTAGGCAGAAGGAGGCACATTTGACCTTCTCGACTTCTGGCCTGTCAAGAAGCTCCATTGTGCTCTCTAAAGTCTTGAACCAAGCCTGGGCATCCCAGGGCTCAGTCGTGCCTGAGAAGCTTTCGGGTTTCAGCCTCTGCCACTGGACGAGGTATGCTTCTTATCTTCGGTTCACGGCAGGGGTCTCCTGTGTGACTGGTGGAACTTCAGCCACCACTGGAGTTTCCACTCCTGCTGTGGGTGGTGTAGGGGGCTCTGGGAGCTGATTTGCCATCAGTGTGGCGATGGTCTTCTGTTGCTCTGAAATCTGAGCTTGCATTTGAGCAATGACCGCCATCAGGTTTGGCTGTTCTGTGCCAGGCTCATTGTTATCTTGAACTGGGGTTCCGTTCCTTGCATTAGGAGCTCGGCCTCTTCTTGTCATCTAATAATGCATAAGGGAACAAGAAATCACTACTACCTCTCTAGGTATAAACTTGTCTTCTTACTTAGTAACCTAATATCCATTCTAGGGATTAAACATGATTCCGTGATACTAAGGTATTAAACATGCTTCCTTGTTCTATGCACATGTGAGTAAGTACTTAAGCATTTCTCTATACTGAAGTTAAGTAAAGGAGCAATAGAAAAAAAAACTGAAACTTAAAGCTTTCTTACTTGAAGACGGCAAGGTTGATGCTGATGTGTGTGTGATGCTGGAGAATGGGAACTGCTCTGATACCACCTGTAGCGACCCGCCTTCTCTGCCTTAGACGGATCGTTACTTTTATCTACTTCTTGACTCTAATGCACGACTAAAAATGCGGAACCTCTTTTTTTTCTTCTAAACAATGATATTCTAACTCTAATAGTCATGCATGATACCATGACACACTTCTTTACATCTATCGGGCTTTTCTACAATGGTACCAGTCGACTGCTATCGGCCACAGAAAGTTTCTGGGCGTGGCACCAGTCGACTGGCCTCTTGGCAGTCGACTGGTGTATCGGACAGAGACTACTGTTCGATAGGGCAGTCGACTGGGTCTGAACCAGTCGACTGGCACGCCTGAAATCTGAAAATTCAGATTCAAAACTGAGTTCCAAAAGCCACCAAACTTATAGATTCAAGCCATAACAAGACACAACACCATTTCTATACTCTATACTAGTTTCCTAAACATTTTAGCTAATAAAAACAACTTCATAAACTCGAAATTAGGACTTTTGCGGAATTTAGCAAGTTATGAAAATCTATATAAACTTTAAGCTAGAGTTTGTACCAAACTTAACTTCTAACCATTGAAACTCATCACACAAAATTCTGTAACATCACTAAGGCATTATGAAATGAGAAAGAAACTTTTCTAAGCATAATTGAGCAATAAAACTTGATTCAAAGGACAACTAACTCTATCTTGGCACATGCATCAATATTTTCAAAAAAGTATCAATATTCCAAACTACTCACACTTCTACTCATCCAATGCAATCATAAGGATATGTATGCTAAATGAAATGACATGGAATCTTTACTCTAAGAAATTGAGCATATAAAACTATCCAAAGCTTAAATATTCGCTAAACTCCATAAGGCAATAACTTGGAATTTGAATAAACTAGAACATTATAATTCAAATAACTAAATTGTCTCGTCTCAAGGATCTCTCCAAAATCAGCCACCACACACACTTTACTCAGCACCGCCTCGTCGCCTTCCTTCAGAATTGCTTGCCTTTACCTTTATCTGCAGTAAGAGGAAATGCAACTAGTAAGCAAAAAGCTTAGTAAGTACTATCTAGCTCACAAAATCTCGAAATATGCAAACATGCTTCTTGAACAATATGAAATCACATGAGATACTTATATGCTTGAAAGAAACACTAAGAACATGTATAACTCGATAACATGCATACTCAAGCATTTATAAATCTTAACTCACTTTTCTTGGCTTAACTTGAAACTTTAGCAATTCTTTAACTTAAAGTCTTTCTTTAACTCTTTGAAAACTTTCTTAAACTTTAGAAAACTTTGCTAAAGCATATACTTGAAAATAATAATCACTTGGATCCACTGAAGACGTAAGTACCATCTCATGCGCGTTCCCTAAAAGGTTGGGGTAGCGAGCCACCAATCCTAATAGAGCAGACCTTGGTCTACCAGGGCCAAGACCTTGGAATTGGACACCTGGATTTCTTTAACGACGCCCTTGGACGCCGGGTACTGGCCTTAGAAAATAAAATAGCTTTTCTTTCTTTTCTTTCTTATCTGTAAATGCCTTGGCATTTTCTCGAGCACCTTGCGTGCTAAAATCCCTAAGTCTTGACTTTTAGGGATTTCTTAAGGCCTTGGCCTTTTCTTTTCTTATCTTTATCTTCTCTTTTCTTTTCTCATAGCTTTTCTTGGACCCTAACCTCATATAGGGTACTCAATAAAATATATAAGCATATAATGAACTAAGATCACATGCAAAAAATCTTAACAAGAAGTAAATATCTCTTTTAAAAACTTTTAAGGGAAATTCTTGCGGAAAACCGCCTCTTACTGCAGGTGAGCAGTACTTACATTGATATCTTGGACTTACAACCAAGATTGACGTCTAGGGCTCGGGAGAAACTTGAGATCTCGGAGAATTCTTCGCGCCTATGCGTTCCTCTCGTCGCGGGGATCCCGAATATAGGAATATCTCTCGGAGGAGAGCCTTGGCCGGCTCTCTTGGCCTTGGTGTTGGTCGGCGTCGCCCAAGAGAGGAGAGGGAGAGAAGTCGGCGTGCGTGCGTGGGGTTTGGGCGAGAGGGTTTGAGAGAAATAAAAACTTCTCTCTTTAATTTTCTATTTATACTATCTTATGGAAAAAGCGTAACTACTTCATAAATTTATTTCTCTCCATCTTTTGTTGTGCTTGATACCCTAGCCCAACTGGTCGCGCTCGCGCCTGGTCTCTTGCTGGTCACGGGTTCGAACCCCCTGCTGCCCTTAAACGTTTTTCTTTTTTTTTTAAAATACTAAACGGACTCGGAAAATTCCATAAAAATATTCTAAAAATCCCTAAAAATATCTAGAATATTTCTAAACCATTTTTAAATAACTCTAAGGACTTTAAGAACTAAAAATGGAAATTTTGGGGCGTTACAGTCCACCTCACGGACTGTCATGGAGTAGGTGCTTTATCTGCGAACCACGTTAAATCAGTTTGTGTCTTCTTAGTTGTTAGTTTATTTATTTGTTATTCCGCTTGCGCACTAATAACGTGTTGGAAGAAAACCGACGCATTAGGGGCAACAGGTTATTCACACCCCTCTCTAGTCGGTGCATCGATCACCCAACAAGTGGTATCAGAGCCAAGGTTGCTCGTCTACGGACTAACCGCCGGGAGAGCAAAAGGCTAGAGTAAATGGCGTTTGAAGAACGCCTAGGGGACGATATCAACGTTCCACCTCCCTACGATCGTGAGAGTTTCGATTATTGGAGGTTGCAAACAAAGATGTGGTTCAACATGGATTGGAATCTAATGATCGCCATTGAAGGAACATTTGAAGCCCCGAATGATAAGAACGGGAAGAAGCTCTAACCACGATATTGGAATAAGGAGCAACAAACACAATCGTAGGTAAATGATAAGGTAATATCAATTTTACTCAATATTTTACCTAATGATATAATTAGTCGTGTAGGTGAGTACAAGTGTGCTCATGAACTATGGAGCAAAGTGATTGCTCTTCATCAAAAACCTACACTAGAAGAAGAGTCTAAGGAGATGAGCTTATTGGTCCAAGAAGAAGAAGAAGTGAATAAATTGGATGAGGAAAAAAACTCAACATTTGAAGAGGGGGAGAAAGAAGAAAAAGAATCATCCACCTCCTCAAGTGAAGTGACACAAGAAGATGAGGAACCATTCACTTCATCAATGGGTGAAGAAGAAGTCTCCACTTCAAGAATTGAGGGGGAGGAGAGACCATCCTCAACACTGGAGCAAGAAGAAGCCGCCACCTCTACCAAAATCCAAGGATCACATTATTTACTTTGGATGTGATAAAAAGGGACACTAAAAGGACAAGTGTCCATTGGGTAAGAAAAAAGAGGTAAACCCTAAACCCAAGTCAATTCCTTTAAATTCTAACGTGGGTTGTAGGGAAAAGAAGGAGAATAAGCACATTCGATACTTCACGTGTGGTGAGCTAGGATACTACCACACGAAGTACCCAAGGAGTGGAGAACTCAAGAAATTGGCGCACTTGAGGAAGTGGAAGAAAAAGGAGAAGAAGAAGAGCTCACATCAAGGGGGAGCTACAAGAGTAAGGAAGGTAATCCCTAATTTAATTTAAAATTTAATTCAAATTTAAACTCCTCCATGCATGTTAGAAATAATAAAAATTATTTATCCATGTATAATTTTGGTTTTAGGTATCATGATAAAAATAGGGTTAATATTGTAAATCAAAACCCTAGAAAATTCATAAATCATGATAAACCTAGAATTTTTAGACTTAAGGACCAAGACATTAATCCCAAGAAAGGGAGACACATGCCTAGACAAATGGGTAGGTTTAGGAATGTCCAAGTTGGACATGTCAATTCTAGGTTTAAGAACCTAGAAAAGGGGAAATCAATCTTTGAGGGCAAAGCTTGAGAAATTAGAGAAAACCTTAGATTCACTATTGAGTCTAAGAGTTTAGGTATGATATTGGATGGTCAAAAACCCAACAATGATAGATCAGGTCTAAGATACCAATCTAAGTTCTTCAATGCTATGGAGAAGTCATATGCAAAGGTGTCATATGACTATAGCAAGGGGAAGTCTAAAAATGGTAAGGGAATGTCATTTAAGGGCAAAAAGACCTTGACCAAGGACAAGATGTCCAAGGTTAAAGGAAATAAAATCTGAACTAAGGACAAGGGGTCCAAGGTTAAGAAGGTTAGGTTTGTAGGTCAAGAATCATCGGAGGTACACCGATGTGACCTTGTGTTCGTAGAAGAGTCACCTAGGAGGTGGCTAAGGCTAAGAGCTTAAGGGGGAGCTCTAGGAGCCAAGTTGGGACCCATGGTCAATGGATCTCGGGAAGATTTCTCCCGGAAGTCTGGACCATGGAGTATGCTAAAGGATTTGGAGATAGATTTGAGTCTTAATTCTAGGGATTTGACACATTAAAATTGAGTGTCATGCATGAAAATATGACATTGGGATCACATTGCATGAAAATTAGTTTTTGATGTATAGATGTCATATAAACCAATGCTAGGGACGCATTATGGTTTGGTATGGACAGATACATCAAGAGGAGGCCAAAACTAGGACTTTAGGTCAAAGTTCAATTGAATCATTTAGATAGTTTGGCTTTTGTGTCAATCTTGGGATTGGTGGTACATACATTTTTGATTGTATTTTTTCTAAGTAGACACGAGTACCACAAATCTCTCTATAAAATTTGAAAATTTTTGGAGAATTATGAATTTTCTGGTGCATTTCTGAATTTGGGTCAGAAATGCTGAAATAGGCTGATATTAGAGTATCAGTAGACTGGTGCAGAGGGCAGTCGACTGGTAACTGTCCTAGTCGACTGGTACATGCTGAAATTATTTTCAGCAAAGTCGAAAAGTGTCCAAATGAGTGTAAACTTGTGTATAATCTAATGGGGGATTAATACACAACGTTTATAGTTATTAGAGATTAAAGGATCCAATAATTGGGATATTGTTGGAGCCATTTTTATGTGTGGCAAAGGGGGAGAAGTGTTAGGTTTAAGTGGGAAACCAAACACGCCTTTGCAAGAAATCCTAGGTCAAGGGGGAGCTTAGGTGAAGGGGGCGCATTGTTGCTCATTTATTGGCATAGGGGGAACCTTGGAGAGGTTCTTAAAAAGCCTTTGTAAGTCTAATATAGGGGAGGCCTTGCAAAGGTTCTTAAAAAACATCATTTTGGTAAAAACCCTAACTCTTGGGGAGTTTAGGTGTGAGGAATGTCTTGTGATAGGATCCATGCATATATGCATTGCATTGGTATATGCATTGATAGTGTAAGTCCAAAATATTTATTAGTATTATATTTGCTAGTTGTTTTCCCTAATTTAAACGTATTATCAAACATCAAAAAGGGGAAGATTGTTGGAGCAATCTATGGTCCAGAGTGACCATGTGTTTTGATGTTTGGACAAAGAGTTTAAGTTAGGTTCACTCTTGTATTTGATATGTGTATATGAGTGTGCAAGTTTGCAGGATATACATAGGCTTAGCTGGATGATTTCGGGTCCGGTGAAGGATGGCACGAGAAGATAAGTCGTGGGCTTGTATGCATCCGAAGGACTGTAGACAAAGCAGGAATGATGAGCCGAGGGAAGCGCACTTCGAGGCATACGCGAAGGATGACATGAGGATGAGCCACGGGCTCGTATGAATCCGAGGCACGAGAGCCAAAGTCGAAGAAGACTTAAAGGCAACAGGTCGAGGCTGCTAGGTGAAGAGTCAGCTGAGTCGTGAGGGTCCGAGTGCTAAGAGAAATGTACTCGGGAAGGGAAACCCTAGGTTTAGGGTTTGGGCAGTCAACTGATGTTTGGATCAGTCGACTGATCTTCTATGTAGTCGACTGGTGTCGGCTGGGAAGTCAAACATTGGGCATTAACGTTCAGATTCGGTTGGAACCAGTCGACTGGAATGGCTAGTTCAGCCAGGAGCTCTATTTAAGGGAGCTCGGTTTGGCTGATTAGGGTTGATGAAATTGGCTTTGGTTAAAGGCCAATTAGTAGTCTAAGTGCTCAAGTGTGTGTTGTGGGTTGTGACTAGGTTTCTCCACCCACAAGGAGTTACACGAGCTAGCCGGAGGCTTTCCATAGATTCATCCACCGACGGATCGGGATCGTCCACCTCACGGACTATCGTAGAGTAGGAGCTCTATCTCCGAACTACGTTAAATTCGTTTGTGTCTTCTTAGTTGTTAGTTTAGTTATTTGTTATTCCGCTTGCACACTAACAATGTGTAGGAAGAAAACTGATCCATTGGGGGCAACGAGCTATTCACCCCTCTCTAGTTGGAGCATCGACCACTCAACAGAGAACTCAAGAAATTGGCGCACTTGAAGAAGTGGAAGAAGAAGTGGAAGAAGAAGAAGAAGAAGAAGAAGAAGAAGAGCTTACATTAAGGGAGAGCTTCAATGGTAAGGGAGGTATACCCTAACTAAAAGTATAATTCAAATTTAAATTCCTTTATGCATGCTAGAAATAATGTTAATTATTTACGCACGTAAAATTTTGGATTTAAATATCATGATAGGAGTAGGGTTAACAATGCATATCAAAAACTTAGGTAATCCATGCATCATGATAAAATCAAGAATACTAGACCTAAGGACGAAGGCATAAATTCCAAGAATTGGAGACATATGCTTAGAAAGATAGGTAGGTTTAAGAATGTCCAAGGTGGACATGTTGATTCTAGTTTTAGAAACCTAGAAAGGGAAAATTAAGCTTTGAGGACAAAGCTTGAGAAATTGGAGAAAACCCTAGATAGATTCGCAATTGAATCTAAGGGGTTAGGTATGATGTTGGGTAGCCAAAAATCCAAAAATGATAGATCGGGTTTGGGATACCGATCTAGGTCATCCAAGGCCAATGAAAAATTATATGCTAGGGTAGCAAATAACTATGGCAAGAATGAGAAATCCAAAAATGGTAAGGGAAGGTCATTTAAGGCCACGAAGAAGATCTTAACCAAGGACAAGATGTCCAAGATTAAGAAAGTTAAGTTTGTAGGCCAAGAATCACCGGAGATATACCGATGTGGCCTAGTGCTTGTGGATGAGTCACCTAGTGAGGTGGCTAAGGACAAGAGCTCAAGGGGGAGCTCTAAGAGTCAATTTGGGACCCATGGTCAATGGAACTCGGGAGGATATCTCTTGGAGGTCTATATGGACTATGGAATGTGTCAAAGGGTTTGGAGACAGATTTGAGTCTCAACTTTAGGGATTTGACACATGTGCAATTGTGTTTCATGCAAGAAATATAACATTGGGATCATATTACATGAAAATTTGGTTGTTGATGTATAGATGCCATATAAACCAATACTATGGATGGATTGTTGTTTGGTATGAGCAGATACATCAAGGGGAAGTCCAAAACTAGGACTTTAGGTCAAGGTTCAATTGAATCATTTAGATAGTTTTGTGTCAATCTTGGGTTGGTAATAGATACATTTTTAAATGTATTTTTTCCAAGTAGACACAGGTACCACAAATCTTTCTATAAAATTTGAGAATTTTTGAAGATTTATGAAATTAGTTATGCATTTTTGAAATTGGGTTCAGAA
Source organism: Boesenbergia rotunda (assembly GCA_024364735.1). Taxonomy (NCBI): domain Eukaryota; kingdom Viridiplantae; phylum Streptophyta; class Magnoliopsida; order Zingiberales; family Zingiberaceae; genus Boesenbergia; species Boesenbergia rotunda. Next base: position 6,702 of record JAGFNQ010006693.1, on the reverse strand, counting down.
TGTAGAAAAGCTGATTTTTGAGTATCAGTCGACTAGTGCAGAGAGCAATCAACTGATAATTCTTAGAGGTTATTTTTCGATAGGGATCAGTCGACTGGTAACTGTCTCAGTCGATTGATAAATGTTGGAATTATTTTCAACAAAATTTGAAAAGTGTTCTAATGATGTCAAACATGTGTATAATCTTATGGGAGGTTAATGCACAATGTTTATGGTCATTAAGGGGTAAAGAATCTAATGATTGGGATATTATTGGAGTTCTTTTAGATTTATGGTAAAGGGGGAGAATTAAGGTTTAATTGGGAAAATCTTATGTACCTTTGCAAGAAATCCTAGCTCAAGGGGGAGCTTAGGTAAAGGGGGATCATTGTTGCTCATGTATTGGCAAAGGGGGAGCCTTGTGATAGGTTCTTAAAAAGCTCTTGGTAAGTCCAAGTGTAGGGAAGGTTCTTGAAAAGCCCATTGATGAAAATCCTAACTCATTAGGGAGTTTTGGTGCGGGGGGATGCTCTATGATAGGATCCATGTATGTTTGCATTTGCATTGCATGTTTGCATTTACATGGGTGGTGTAAGTCCGAGGTGTAGCCTTGGCAACGTAAGCCTAAATGTTTATTAGCATGTTGATTTGCTATTTGTTTTCTCTAATCTAAACGTATTGTCAAACATCAAAAAGGGGGAGATTATTGAAGCAATCTATGGTCCATGGGACCATATGTTTTGTTGTTTCGGCAAAGGGTTTATGTTAGGTTCACCCTTGTGTTTGATATGTGTATTTGTCTATTTGAGTGTGCAGGTTCTGCAGGATATACATAGACTTCGGATCTGATGAAGGATGGAGAGGTATCTGAGGGACCGTGGACAAGACAACAATGATAAGTCGAGGGAAGCGTACTTCGAGGCAAACACGAAGGCTTGCATGTGGAGATGATCCACGGGCTTGTATGCATCCGAGGGACGAGAGCCAAAATGAAGAAGGCTTGAAGACAAGAGTCAAAGCTACAAAGGATCAGCCAAGTGAGTCGTGAGGGTCCGAGTGCGAGTGAACTATACTTGGGATGAGAAATCCTAGGTTTAGGGTTTTACCAGTCGATTGGTATGAAATTAGTCGACTAGTAGAGGTCATAGAAAGATCAGTCGACTGATTTTCTGTGTATTCGATTGGTGTCGGCTGGGAATTCGAACGTTGGGCTGCAACATTCAGATTCAGCTGGATCAGTCGACTAGTGTTGGAACTAGTCGACTGGTAATGACTAGTTCAACTATGAGCTCTATTTAAGGGAGCTCTATTTGATTGACTAGGGTTGACGAAATTGGTATTGGTTAAAAGCCAATTAGTAGTCTAAGTGCTTAAGTGTTCGTGCGAGGCTATAGCGAGGTTTCTTCACCCACAAGGAGCTACACGAGCATAGCCGGAGGTTTTCTAGGGAGTCATCCACCGACGGATCGGGATCGTCCATCTTATGGATAGCCGTAGAGTATGAGTTTATCTCCGAACCACGTAAATCAGTTTGTCTCTTTTAGTTGTTAGTTTTAGTTTATATTATTCTGCTTGCGCAACTAACACGTGTAGGTGGAGAACCGAGAATTTGGGTGAGAAGCTATTCACCACCCCTCTAACCGGACCATCAATTCCAACATAAATTTTACGACAATTTACCAAAGGGCGTACGTAACAATTGGAAATGACCAAAGGGCGTCCCATGGTTTGTTATTTACCAAAGGGCGCACCACCTTAAGTGAACTTCCTATTATACCCTTGGCGCCAGAAAATGCCTTTTGCATTTCCATTTTCGAGGCATCCGAACCACTTTTGAGTGTAAAATAATAATTTGTGGTTCGGATGACAAGGTAGTAGAATTTTTGGCCATTCTCTCTCTCACCGCAACAACGTAAATGGTATTGTTGAAGGAGGACATTGTGCGTGCCCTAGTTGTGCTTTCGTCGCTTGCTCATCCCTCGAATCCCTCCACCCAACCAAAACCTAGCCACCTATACAGGAAAGTGGTAGTGTGTGATCCTGAGGCGGCTTTAAGTGTTAACGTTGAAGTTGATACTGCTCGGCACTATCAAAGTAGGATTTAGCTAGGGTTTCTGCAGGCTTGATTTTCATCATAATGGCAGGAAAAAGGTCTGTGGGTGGTTCATCGTCTTCTTCATTGGCATTAATCAGCAAGGTATGTTAGCGATAGGCTTAGGTAAGAACAACATAGTTTGTGAAATTGTTTATACTTAATTTTGCTGAATAAATTTGTAATGTATAAAAACTGTAGGGTTCACATGAGTTTGGGAAAAAATTACATTGGTGCAGTGGTTTAGGCCACTTTAAACATTTTGTTGAAGCATTTGAAATTTTAAATGATCAACACATTGCGAAGATCAAAGAGTCGCCCTTCAGTATTTTCTTGGACATTCAAGAATTGCAGCATATCCGGGGAATTTTGGTTAATATATTTGAAAGTTGGGATTCAACCTCGCAAGTTTTTAAATTCTCAGGTAATAGTTTTAATTATGAATTATAAACAATATCTATTGTAAGATAAAACTTGGACATAGTTGGCCTTAAATGATTGATATTTGATAAATTTAAATGAGTGAATTTAAGGTGAAATTCACTTCAGGCCTTAGGTAGGCCTGAAATGATTTTATTTCAGGCCTAACGAGGGCCTGAAATGAATTTACTTCAGGCCTAACGAGGGCCTGAAGTGAATTTACTTCAGGCCTAACGATGGCCTAAAGTGAATTTACTTCAGGCCTTCGGTAGGCCTGAAATGAATTCATTTCAGGCTCACGTTGGGCCTGAAATGAATTCATTTCAGGTCCAACGTGGGCCTGAAATGAATTCATTTCAGGCCTACCGAGGTGAAATAAGTTGAAGCCTATATTGTTGATGATAACTAAATATTTTAATTGTTTCAAGTGTACCGGTTGCGTTCACCAGACGAGATGTTGCTTTGGTACTGGGTATAGTGGATCGTGGAGTTCCGGTCCCTATTAATTCAACTAAAGCATCGGGTGACCTCTATCGTACTTACTTCTCAAAAGAAAAACAACCTACCAGAACAAGAATTGAGGACTTACTTAAACATTATTCTAAAAGTGTTGAATCAGAGGATGATGTGTTATTAGTTTGTAAATTTTATATTTTGTATATATTTGTTTGTGTTTTATTTTCGTCTACTACATTTAAGGTCCCTCTAGGGCTTGTAGATATAGTAGATGATTATGACAATCTTGGTAGATTCAACTGGGTGGAAGTTATCCATAAATTTTTGTCTCCCCAATTACATAAGATTGGGGAATTATTTTCATCAACTCAGGGAAACCAGAAGACCACCAACCTCCCTTACGTAAAGGATTTGCTGGGCTTTTGGCAGTGAGTAGAAATAACCTAAATTATATTTTATAATATTTTACTGTCAATAATTTAATTGTCTGGAAAACTTTGTGTAGGCATGGTTTTTGGAGCATGTACCCATTCAAAAACCATACAATGTTGAAGGACCCCGAATAAATAAGTGGAGGAATATACCTTCGCATATTAGTAGGGTGAGGGACCTTGTCAACCAAATCAGGCCCGAAGAGGTAATTATTCTAAAGTGTGATCTATGTTAGTTTGATACAGAGGCAGTAAAATTTGTGTACATGGTAATTGACAGGTGATTGTTGAAATAATTCCTAACCTACAAGAAAACACATTGTTTGAGAACGTTGAGATTGGGGATGACATTCTACGGGCAATGGAGACATCACAAGGACATGACACAGAAGATGTAAGGTCATGTGGTGAATGCATTCTTAAAGAAACTCTAATCAAGGAGCTAACAGAGGAGAATAAATGTTTGCATGAAAGGGTTAAGGAATTAATTTCAATTATTGAAAATAAGGGGATGGAGGGTCAAGAAAGCTATCATGTAGTCACTCCTCTTTCTGATCCAGTATCTTGTAGAACAAAGGAGAGGACGTGACCGAACTCGGTATGATTATAGGGATACTCCAATTGAGAGTCCAGTATGGCACCAGCTATTACATAAGGGGAAGCGGAGAAAGGAACAAATATCAAATGTCATGGACAAGGGAAAAAGGAAACTTAGTGAGGAGGAAATGGATGAAGCAAGAGAAACCATTACTGTAATGGAAGTCATGTCTGAAGAAGATATAGAGGAGGAAAAAAGAAGGACCTTAGAACTATACAAAATGAGGCAACAAGGCATTGATGTATGTGAGTTATTTTCATATAAATTTCGTCAAATTTATTGAATTTGGTCATTAAATAGTTTGGTCTAAATTGTATCGATGTAGTTTGTGAAGAAGCATTTTATGAAGTCGAAGAAGAAAAATCAAGATAAAGAAGTGACCTACGTGATAAATAAATTGGAGAACCTAAAGTAAGTTATGAAACATAGTTTAATTAATATATTTGGGGCTTTAATATATAATCTTATAAATTAACTTGGCAGGTTGGCTAATGAATTTATCTGGAAGGATGCACCCTTTGCTTTGAATTTGCATTCATTCTTACAAATCCTCAATGGAGAGGTTTTTACAAAAGCCGAGATCATTGATGTCTTCTGTAAAATGTTATTTAGGGGGGCATCCACATCTGGTAGGCCATACAACAAGTCAATTTATTGTTCAACCTTCTTCACAGTAAGTGATGTAAATTAGTAAGAATTAATAGATTATAGAAGACCTAGTATTATGATGTGGTTATTAATAATTTTGAGTTTGCAACTGTTGATAGGCTTCAATAAGATCGTCAAGAAAGTTTTCCCTGTAACAAGTGATGAAGACGGATATGATAGAACAAGGGTTTAGATATATTTTAATACCTTTGTGCAGTGATAATACACACTTTCACTTATTGGCGGTGGATACAGAAGCAATGACTTTCATTCATTTAAATTCTCTTGCTAGTGGCCGTAAATATAAGCATGATTTTGACTCAGCGGTGAGCAACCTACCTTTATTCATATATATGTTCATCATTTGGTAAAAAATGTCATTGAAATCCATGATATATTTGACAGGTAAAAGAACTTAAACAATATACTCGCGAGGAACTTACTGTTGGTGCAGAAAGCACCACAGTCAAACCTGTGTTTTGATAATGGCAACAGGGTTCAAAAGTTAAGTCTTACGTGATATCTAACATGTCACTTGAGTGTGCAGAGTAAAAAGTCCTAGCGAAGGACTGCTAGGCACTGGCGAAGGAATGCCAGGAAACAAAGCCCTAGCGAAGGACTGCTAGGCGCCAGGCGAAGGACAGCTTGGAGTGAAGCCCTAGCGAAGGAATGCTAGGCACTGGGCGAAGGACAGCTCGGTATCCAAGACCTAGCAAAGGACCGCCAGGCAAAAGTCCAACCAGAGGAACGGTTGGCATCAGGTACATTCTCCCGAGAGGAGTAGGTGAGGACGCGTTCCCCGTGGAGGGAACAATAGGCGTCGGTTCGACCTAGGGTTCCATTTCGGAAACCCAAAGTCAGAACCAAGACAGCTAAGGCTGTATAAAATAATATAATACTGCTTTTTGGACTAACCCTGGATGCAGGATCGAAGGACTGAGTATCTGCAGCTCAGAGAGCCTCAAAGGAGTGAGGCAGAAGCTAAGCAGGGCGCCCCCAAGGTCAACCCAAGTCAGCAGGAGTGAAAATACGCCTCGACAGTTATATGTCGGGGCGCCCCGGATGCTCCGGGCGCCCCGCCCGTCGCGGGCCCCCCAGTGCCAGCTGCCGAAGCACACCCTCGCGAAGCCAAAAGGATAAAGGCTTGACCCGATCAATGCGGGCGCCCCGAGCACTCCGGGCGCCCCGGTCAAACCTGATCCCGATTTTGAAGGGATCAAATGTTGACCGCGCTGGAGACGGATCGATCGCCACATGGGGGGGCGCCCCCGATGTCCCAGGCGCCCCCAGGCCCTATATAAAGGGCCCTCAACCCTAGGCTTCAAACAACACTCTCAATCAACGCTTCTACGCTCTTTTGCTCTCGCGCCTCGCTCCGGAAACCTCCCAACTCGAGCCGACGACATCCCGCTGCTCCGAAAAAGACAACCTACATCGGATGTCGGTAAAAGAAGAGCCTCTTTTTAATTGTTAAGTTTACTGTTCTGTATTTGTAAATCAATCTTTGTAAACTATTATTGCGCCTCATATAGAATTGCCCAAAGTAAACGGTCAATGACCGTGGGCCTTGGAGTAGGAGTCGACCTAGGCTCCGAACCAAGTAAAAATTACTGTGTTTGCGTTTGATTGTTTTATTCCGCTGCGTAACTGCTCTAATCCTAAAATCTGAACGATTTCCGATATTCACCCCCCCTCTATCGGCTCTCTCGATCCAACACTTACGAATATTCATCCATATCTACAAAGTCATCATCCCTTGGACAAATGACCCTCCGTCTGACAAAAATGTCCCCAACAAGAACATAGGTCAGTAAGTGAGGAAGAGTTTGAAAATTTTAAAATCATCAAAGTATTTTATTACCCCACTTATTGAAATAAGAACTACTGTTTGTTATTTTCAGCGTGGACTGTGCCTTCTTTGTTATGCAATACGTCCGATGTCTCCTATACGATGAGAAGATGGATTTCAAACAAGGAGATATGACGAAAATGAGATTTGATCTGACAGTAAATATTATGGGAGACATGTATTGTAAAACATGAGACTGTCAATCTCTTGAAATAATGTTGTAAAAAAA
>JAGFNQ010006692.1:111476-128556 GCA_024364735.1 Boesenbergia rotunda | reverse complement strand
TTCGGATTTGGGGTAGTCCAACACATGTGCTGAAGGGAAATGTTGATAAGTTGGAATCTCGAACAGAAGTACGCTTGTTCGTAGGCTATCCTAAAGGAACGAAAGGTGGTTTATTCTATAGTCCTAAAGATCAGAGCAAAGAAAGTGGCTGGATTACAGGGACCTCAGGATGGCGTGAAGAAGCCGAAAGGCAAGTGCTTCACGTGCAAGCAGACTGGACATTGGAAGACGGACTGCCCCCGCCGTCAGAGGAATAATCAAGGTATATCTTTATGTTTAGTCATTGAAACATGCTTAGCAGTGTTATCTACCAGTACCTAGTGTGTAGATATGGGAGCCACTGATCATGTCTGCAATTCTTTGCAGGGGTTCCAGGAAACCCGACGACTAGCTGATGGAGAGATTACCGTCTACATGGGTAATGCTACGGAGGTGGCGGCTATTGCAGTGGGAGAAGTTTATTTGTATTTTGATAGAAATAAAGTTTTAGTTTTGAGAAATTGCCTTTATATACCTAGTTTTAGAAAGAACCTTGTTTCGGTTTCTAAAATAATAAAGGTTGGGTATTGTATTTCTTTTAATGACAGAGTTGTTATAAAAAGGAGAGTTGTTATAAAAAGGAATACAGAGATTATCTGTTCTGGTAAATTGGTTGGCAATTTGTACACTTTAGAACCAAAATCTCCCACGATGCAAATAGTGGTAAATAACTCATTGTCTAACCATAAGAGAAAAGAACCTTCGAAGATAAACCAAATATATCTTTGGTATCTAAGACTTGGTAATATTAACCTTACTAGGATTCAAAGGTTGATAGTGTAGGACCGGTGCCGTTGATAGGGGGTGAATATCGACTCAGAAATCTTCGCGGTAAATCGTAAACTTCATGTTCTAAGCAGAGCGTTAGTAGCAGTGGAAAATAACAGAAATAACGAACAAAATAAATGACACAGATTGCACGCGGGATTTTTTACTTGGTTCCCGACCCCTCAGGGTCAGTACATCCAAGGCCTATGCACGGGAACACCCATCCACTATTGGTCTCCTTTGCAGACTTTCCGGAGGCGGAGAAACCCGTCTTACAGTGCAGTAATTACAATAAAAAATATAGAAATTTAAGTGCAGAATAATTAAAGCAAGCCAAAAATGAAATGGTTGAAGACTTGGCCGATCTGGACCTCCGAAGTGCCTCGCACTTCCTCCTGGAGCCTCTCGGTCATAGAGCCTCGTCGTTAGCACTTTGTCGTCAATCAAAATGCTCAGAATGGATCTTGGAAGTTGTATCTGAAGCTGAGGGGTCGAGGCCCCTTTTATAGGCTTCATTCGGGCGCCTGTGTTGATGGGGCACCCCTATAGGCTTGGTCAAACCTTATCTCCGCGCTGAACTCATCGCAGGTGATAAAACCTTTGACCAGGGTGCCCTGAACCTCCCAGGCGCCTAACTGAAAGCTTATCTCTGCTTCAAACTCGCAGCAGCAAATACAGCTTTCAACTTGGGCGCCTGTATCATCCCGGGCGCCTGAATGGAAGCCTGTTTTGCTTTCTTCACCGAAGCTGTCTTTTGTTCTTTGGCTTGGGCGCCCCTATTGATGGGGGCACCTGGATGCTGTTGGGCGCCCCCATCAATGGGGGTGCCTAGCAGCTTAGGTTCCAGCCCAGTTTGCCTGCTTTGTCTTCTATTTTTGGTACCTGCAAGATACATAAATGCGAGGCAAATATACACATATTCTTAACCTTAAGGACTTGATTCTGACTTCGAATTTCCATGAAACTCTAGGTCGAACCAACGTAAGTTCCCACCCCTGAGAACGCGCCTTTCACCTACTCCATTCAGGAGACGGTTGCCACCCAGTCCTTCGGGTGGACTTTTGCTTAGCCTCCGATACTCTCGGATCTCGAGACGTTTTGAACCCTGACCCGTCTCTACTTCTGTCCTTAGTCATCGCTCAGCTAAGTTGCTCAGTCCCTCGGACCAAGACTTCGTGCCCAAACCCTAAGTCCAGGACTTCGGTGCCCAACCCTCGGCCAGGTCTTCATGCCCAATTCCTCGAACCAGGTCTTCGGTGCCCAACCCTCGGCCAAGTCTTCGGTGCCCAACCCTCGGTCAGGTCTTCTTGCCCAGTCCTCGACCAGGATTTAGTGCCCAACTTCCGGTCAGGTCTTCGGTGCCCAGCCCTTTGCCAGGACTTAGTTCCCAATCTATGATCAGGACTTAGTGCCCAATTCTTCGAACCATGACTTCGTGCCTAGGTTAACTAGGACTTTGGTTCACCTTGGTTACTCCTCTCTTAACTCCCCTTCCCTTGTTCAATGTATTGTTGGAGCAATCGGCCCTAAGATGGTCCGGTGTGACCATGAGTTTTGATGTTTGGGCAAAGGGTTTAAGTTAGGTTTACTCTTGTGTTCTTATATGTGTATGTTGAGTGTGCAGGTTGTACAGGTTACACATATGGACTTGACTGGACGACCTCGGTACGGTGAAGGGTGGCATGGAGACAAGCTAGAGGCTTATGTGCGCACCTGAGGGACTTTGGAGAGCAGGGACGATGAGCCGATGGGCGCGGACTTTGAGGCATGCATGAAGGATGGCATGGAGGCAAGCTGGAGGCTTGCGTGCAACCGAGGGACGAGAGTCGAAGATGAAGAGGGCGCGAAGGCAACAGTCGAGGCTGCGGAGGAGGAGTCAGTTGAGTCGTGAGGGTACGAGTGCAGTGTGATTGTACTCGGGAAATCCTAGGGTTTGAGTGCGGAGTGGAATGTACTCAGGAAGGGTAACCTTAGGTGGGTAAGTAGACCAGTCGACTGGCTTGGGGGCAGTCGACTGATGGAACTCACTGAAGGGTCTCAGCCTGGGACCAGTCGACTGCCCTGGGGGAAGTCGACTGGTAGGTGACTGGTGAGCTGGCAAATTCGAACGTTGGGGTGTCAACGGTCGAATTTGGCTGGCACCAGTCGACTGCCCCCAGTCCTATTTAAAGAGGACTCGGGGCTAGAAATCAGCCCCGAGTCCTATTTAAAGAGGACTTCGTGGTGGCTGAGTTTCTTGACGAATCTTGTCTTGGTAAAAGGCAAGATAGTAGTCTTTGTGCTTAAAGGTTTGCTTGGTGCTGTGGCGAGGTTTCTCCACCCACAAGGAGCGACGAGGGCTAGCCGGAGGTTATCCGGGGAGTGATCCACCGACGGATTCTTAGATTAGTCACCCGTCCGGGGTGGATACCAAGTAAATAGGTTTGTTAGCAGTGCTTTCTTTGTTGTTTGTATTTATTATTATTGTTTCCGCTTGCGCACACTAACAACGTAGGAAGAACGAGCCGAAAATCGCTATTCACCTCCCTTCTAGCGTACGGAATCGATCCTAACATGTATCACTGACTTAAGTATTTGTCAAACATTGAAACACTTAGAGGAGGACATCATTGATGCAACTTACAACAACAATCTCTCCCTTTTTGATGTTTGATAATATCTTAAGTTAGATTGGTTGAAGGGGCTAAACTTTAACTCTTGGGATCAAATGAAAAAAATGATCTAAGTTTTGAAAATCCATTTTTGATCCTCTGGGGCAAGATAGGAATTTTTTTTAACTTTCACTCTCCCGCCTTTTTTAAAAACATTTTGATTTTATGATCCTTGGTAAGAGAGAAAAAAAATTTATGTTTCTAACTTAAGGCGCATCTCTCCCCCTTTGTCATACATAAAAAAAACCAAAAAAATACTTGCACCAACAATGGAAACATTTGGTTCTTTGTGGAAATACTTAGTATAAAACATAACCTACACCAAAAAAAAATATTAGAATTTTTGAAAAACATAAGTACTTTTTGAGAAATATTAGAATTTTTGAAAAACATAAGTACTTTTTGAGAAATATTATGCATTTTTGAAAAACATAAGTACTTTTTGAAAAATATTATACATTTTTGAAAAACATAAGTACTTTTTGAAAAATATTATTTTGAAAACATAATATTTTACTTGACTTAGTTTCTTTTCCAGTCTGACACAATCATAGGAAACCTTGTTGACTACAAGGGCAATTTCACTTGACAATTTCCAGTCTGACACTTAGGAAAATTGTCCTGGAATTTCTCCAACTCAAGTAAACATTATTTCCAAAAAAAACTATTTTGAAAATGATAGAGATTGAAAAAATTAAGAAAACAGTACTTTTAAAAAAATTATGTTTTGAAAAATAATTTAAGAATGCAGTGCATGAAAATATATTAAATAATTCTTTGTAATTTGACCTCCCCCTAAACTTGACTCAGTCCTAGGAAGCTTGTTGACCACAAGTACTCTTCCTCTAAGTCTTTAGGGTTTAGTTCAGATCAAAAGAATTATCTAATAACTTCAAAACAGATAATTACCAAAAAAAATTTGAAAAATACTTGTCAGAGAATTTTCTTTTGACTTAGATTCCCCCTAAATTTGACACATCCTAGGAGTCCTTGTAGATCATGAAGTGGACCTTCCTCTGTGTCTTTAGGGTTTATCAAAGTCAAAGAGACAGGTAATTTTGAAAATATAAGCCTTTTTCGGAAACACAAATGATAGTAATTTAACGCAATGTTTTCGAAAAGTATTTTCAAATGATAGTACTGTTTAAAGTACAGTTTTCGAAAAACATTTCAAAAGAATAAAACCACTCCCCCTGTATCCGACACCGTTTGACTCTATCTAAGTGCCTTAAGGAACTTTAGTGTTGTCCTAGAAGGGTTGTGTCTAATTGTGTGAGTCAAACAATTTTTTAAAAGGAATATACTTTTTGAAAATCTATAATATGTATAAGCAATCAGACAATCATGAAATTCATAAAAATATTATTATGTTGAAGCCCTATTTTGAAAATATATTTTTAGAAAAATATTCTAAACATTTTGAAAAACAATTTTGAAAAATAGTTTTCAATTTATTAGTTCTTAACATCTCACCCATTTTGGATGTTTCAATACAGCAAGCATGGTTGCCTTATAGGTGTATTGTGAGATGCTTGAATCATTTTTCTTAATTCATTGTTAAATATATGATTTAATTGAAACTTGTGTTAGATTCAAATTTATCAAATAGTAAAGTGAATTTGATTTTCGGTAATTGACTTCCAGGTCTTGGCGAGGCACAAGACATTCTTTGGTCGTAGCCTTATTGGATCATCAACCCTTTCCTTGACAAAGCCTTTTATCAAAAATTCATTTTTAAATTACTTCTTGAAAAATTTTGGTCTAACTAGCATAGGTTTTGGATCAATAGCTTCGGCTAGTTCCACCAGACTAAACAGACCAAGTAGAATATACATGACCTTATTAGAGGGGCTTCCCTAACGTACTATCATCTCACCTCCACCTAATACTAGGTTGTTCAAGTTTCAACTATTCTTTTTCCTATAGCCGTTCTAAATTATGCATAAAATTAGACATGAATGACATGACATATATTTAAAAAAAATTACATATGCATGGCATGGTAGTTATGTATGAGTCAAACAATTCAAATCATTTTATTTAAGTTTCTAATAATGTATCAAATTTCTGATTTGATACATGCCATGTGAACCAGCGAATATGTCAACCCATTTTGACATATTTGATATTATTAATTTAATTGTTACAGTTTGGGTAAGATTTTATTTAATTTGAGTTTAAGTTAATTAAGAATTAATTGAAATTTAATTAATTAAGAATTAATTGAATTAATTAAGAATTGAGTAAAATTTGAATTAATTAAGATTTAATTGAATTATTTAATATTTAATTAATTAAGATTGAATTTGAATTAATTAAGATTAAATTAAATTATTTAAGATATAATTTGAATTTGAATTAATTAAGATTTAATTGAATTATTTAAGATATAATTTGAATTTGAATTAATTAAGATTTAATCAAATTTATTAAGATTTAATTGAATTTGAATTAATTATGATTTAATTGAATTAATTAATTTGAATTTGAATTTGTTAAGATTTAATTGAATTAATTTGAATTTGAATTAATTAAGATTTAATTGAATTTGAATTAATTTAGATTTAATTTAATTAATTAATTTGAATTTGAATTTGTTAAGATTTAATTGAATTAATTAAAATTTGAATAATTAAGGTTGAAATGATTAATTAATAGTTATGGGTTTAAGTTCATAATTTTCATTATTTCAAAAATTTCTGACTCATCCACTATTTCTTCTTTATTTATCTTTTTAAGTTTTTCTAATAATTCTAGTTTATTTGAGTCTTTGTGATTTTTATTGACTATGACCTTGATCTCAGAAAATTCCATCTCCTCCACATCCTTAAAATCACATCCTGTAATGTTCTCACAGTAGGTGGAGTAATTCGGGCCACTAGTTAATGTCTTGTAAAAATCTTTAAAATTATCTAAAGATTTGACAATTAAATTATCATCTAAGAAGATTTCATCTCTATTATCCTCAAGAATATCATCAGAAATATCTTCAATATTTTCCGGATTAATCTCACAATTTTCAGAATTATCTTTACGATTTTCAAAATTAATTTTTGGATTATCCTTAAGATTATCAGAGATAATTTCAATATTATCCTTAAGAATTTCAAGATTAAGTTCTGGATTATCCTTAAGATTATCAGAGATAATTTCAATATTATCCTTAAGAATTTCAAGATTAATTTCTGGATCATCGGTATTAAAATTGTCATAATTTTCAGTATTACTTTTAGTAATTTTATCAGATCTAATTTCAGAATTAATTTCAGTAATTTTATCAGATCTAATTTCAGAATTAATTTCAGTAATAACAGTAAAATTATCAGATCTATTTTCAGAATTGATTTCAGAAATTAATGAATTAACCTTAAGGATTAAACCGTTGATTTCTGATATTTTAACATTATTGGAATTTTGTAGCTGGTCTTGCAGGACATTAACTTGACTATTTACATAATTTAATTTTTCAAAAAAATTATCTAACTTATTTACATAAGAAAGTGCAGGAATTTTAAAGTTTTTTGGGACATAAATTTTACGTACTTTTGTCGGACACTTATTTTTGTGGTGTCCGTATTTCTCGCATTTGAAGCATCTGATATGGTCCTTGTTCCTCCGAACTCCGGGCGTTGGTGCCTCCTTTGCCGCCGATGAGTAACGATTCTTACGAGTAGGGCACTGATTTTTATAGTGCCCTCTCTCCCTGCACGTGAAGCATATAATATGGAACTTAAAAACAGGCATTAAAAAAAATTGTACCCGATTCACCCCTGGGCTCCCCCTTAACTCCTGGCGTCGTTGCTCCGTCGACGGTTAGTCCGGTGAAGAGCGGTCTGGCTCTGATACCACTTGTAGGACCAATGCCATCGATAGAGGGGGGGGGTGAATATCGACTCAGAAATCTTCGCGGTAAATCGTAAACTTTTCGTTCTAAACAGAGCGTTAGTAGCAGCGGAAAATAACATAAATAACAAACAGAATAAATGACACAGATTGCACGCAGGATTTTTTACTTGGTTCCGACCCCTCAGGATCAGTACATCCAAGGCCTATGCACGGGAATGCCCGTCCACTATTGGTCTCCTTTTCGGACTTTCCGGAGGCGGAGAAACTCATCTTACAGTGCAGTAATTACAATAAAAAATATAGAAATTTAAGTGCAGAATAATTAAAGCAAACCAAAAATGAAATGGTTGAAGACTCGGTCGATCTGGACCTCCGAAGTGCCGCGCACTTCCTCCTGGACCCTCTCGGTCATAGAGCCTCGTCGTTAGCGCTTTGTCGTCAATCAAAATGCTCAGAATGGATCTTGGAAGTTGTATCTGAAGCTGACGGGTCGAGGCCCCTTTTATAGGCTTCATTCTAGCGCCTGTGTTGATGGGGGCGCCCCTATGGGCTTGGTCAAACCTTATCTCCGCGCCGAACTCGTCGCATCTGATAAAACCTTTGACTAGGGCACCCTGGACCTCCCATGCACCTGACTGAAAGCTTATCTCTGCTTCGAACTCGGAGCAGCAAATACAACTTTCAACTTGGGCGCCTGTATCATCTCGGGTGCCTGAATGGAAGCCTGTTTTGCTTTCTTCACCGAAGCTGTCTTTTGTTCTTTGGCATGGGCACCCCTATTGATGGGGGCGCCTGGATGCTGTTGGGCGCCCCCATCAATGGGGATGCCTAGCTGCTTAGGTTCCAGCCCAGTTTGCCTGGTTTGTCTTCTATTCTTGGTACCTGCAAGATACATAAATGCAAGGAAAATATATATATATTCTTAACCTTAAGGACTTGGTTCTGACTTCGGATTTCCACTAAACCCTAGGTCGAATCGACGCAAGTTCCTACCCCCGAGAACGCGCCTTTCACCTACTCCATTCAGGAGACGGTTGCCACCCAGTCCTTCGAGTGGACTTTTTCTTAGCCCCCGATACTCTCGGATCTCGAGACGTTTGAACCCTGACCCGTCTCTACTTCTGTCCTTAGTCATCGCTCAGCTAAGTTGCTCAGTCCCTCGGACCAAGACTTCGTGCCCAAACCCTAAGTCTAGGACTTCGGTGCCCAACCCTCGACCAGGTCTTCGTGCCCAATTCCTCAAACTAGGTCTTCGGTGCCCAACCCTCGGTCAGGTCTTCTTGCCTAGTCCTCGACCAGGATTTAGTGCCCAACTTCCGGTCAGGTCTTCGGTGCCCAGCCCTTTGCTAGGACTTAGTGCCCAATCCATGATCAGGACTTAGTGCCCAATTCTTCGAACCAGGACTTCGTGCCTAGGTTAACTAGGACTTTGGTTCACCTTGGTTACTCCTGTCTTAACTCCTCTTCCCTTGTTTAATGTATCACTGACTTAAGTATTTGTCAAACATTAAAACACTTAGAGGAGGACATCACTGATGCAACTTGCACCAACAGATAGCTGATGGGCCCTTGGGTTCATTAGTGGTGGAAGACTTCCTAACCTGTGAATCTTGCTTGGAAGGTAAGATGACCAAGAGGCCTTTCAAGGACAAGGGGTATAGAGCCGAAGATGTGTTAGAATTTGTTTATTCTGATTTGTGTGGTCCTATGTCTATCCAGGCTAGAGGTGACTTTGAATATTTTGTCTCTTTTATAGATGATTATTCAAGGTATGGATACATTTACCTGATGCGCCGCAAGTCTGAATGCTTTGATAAGTTCAAAGAATTCAAGGCTGATGTGGAGAAACATCAAGTTAAAAGTATCAAGACACTACAATCTGATCGTGGTGGTGAGTACCTCTTGGGAGAGTTTAGGACTTACTTATCAGAGGTTGGGATTCAGTCCCAATTGTCTGCACCCGGTACACCCCAACAGAACGATGCAGCAGAGCGAAGGAATAGGACTCTTATGGAGATGGTTAGATCGATGATGAGTTACTCCGAGTTTTCGGATTGGTTCTGGGGATATACTCTGGAAACGACAGCGTACATATTGAACTTGGTACCATCTAAGTCAGTGCCCTCTACTTCCACTGAATTATGGACTGGGCAAAAGCCTAGTCTAAGACATATTCAGATTTAGGGTAGTCTAGCACATGTGCTGAAGGGAGATACTGATAAGTTGGAATTGTTAGAGATCTATGCGCAGCGGAATATTTATAATAAAGCAAACTTTGCTCTTAAATCATGGATCTATTCGTGGTACATATGATTCTAAACAAAAATGATATGAAATCTGGAATAAACACATACCTTGTAATCCTTTGGATATTTGTGATCGATGTCACGAAAAGATGAAAGCCCCACATGTGACTCCTCTAGTGGTATCCACGCGTACTAGATCACGAACTAGATGATCTGTTTGGTGCTAGCCACTTGGATCGATAGAATGCTTTTGGAAGCACTACGGATCTTGAGATGTGTCTCCGATAAGAAAAAGTTGCTGAAGGCTTCCCGAGAGAGATGGAGAGAACTCACACAAGAGAGAGACAAAGGAGAAGTACATCATTTCCCTTTTCCATGGGTGGATATATATAGCCTCCAAGGAAGATGAAGAGACATGAATCTTCATATTCTTCATTAATTTATCATAATTGTGACTTTTGAAATTCTCCATAAATAATCATTAATAGAGACTCTTCATCTTCTCCATTATTGCAACAATAATTGTGACCCTTCAAATTCTCCAAAGAGAATAAGAGATAAATCTACTCTCTCTTCTCTACATCAAATAAATCCATATTTGATCTTGATCCGTTCTCACTTCTGATATTTCAGAAATAATTAATAATCCAATTAATTCTTATTCAGAAATAATAAATTGATTAATTTTAGTATCCACTAAAATAATCAATTACAAATACTATTCGTGTCTATGTGCTATGCGTGCGACCTTCTAGGTTCTATACACGAAGGCAGTGTAAATCCATACACAGACTAAGATAATCGTCTAGCAACAGTTTTTAGCCATCCAATCGTGATAGAATATTAGTTATAAACTAAAACCTCCATGAATCGATTACTGTGTAATTCAATCTCTTCATCTTTACCCTACATCCCAATTAATTCGGTGCATTATGCATCATCACCAAAATAATTATTTTACTTGATTTTCAAGATATAATAGACTCATCTTGAATAAGAATTATTCCTCCCATGGCCATGGATTTCGAGTCACTAATATCTCAATCAAGCGGCCATGATGTTAACTCTCTAATCCAAGAGAGCGATGAATCCTCTATTGACTCAACATTATTCTCTCTGCATTTTGTCATACACCCAACTACCGTATTAATCACAATCCGATTAAAGACTGCTTATAATGGTGTCAAAGTATATAACTCCACGCATAGAATATATGAAGGTCTCAAGTCAAAAGATCAGTTACACTCGTTCATTAAGACGAACAACCAATGATGTTTAATATGTGGTGTTCTCTTAAGCGCTTCGTGTCTAGTGTACCTCTATGATCCGGGCGTATGATTTTTAGAAAGATCGAGGGCTCGGTCGGGTTCATTTGCCGATCTAAACCGGTAGTAAGTAGGCCCGGGTAAAGATCGCCCTAGGGTCGGCGATCTGAGGTCGGGACCCTTGGGGACGGCCCTCCGAGGTCGGGATCCTTGAGGCCGGCCACATGAGGTCGGGATCCTTGAGGCCGGCCATCTGAGGTCGGGACCCCCAAGGTCGATCATCCGAGGTCGGGATCCTTGAGGTCTGGTGTTCGAGATCCGATACTTGTGATCACACAGAGACGACCAAACAACTGCAAGCCTATCTGCTCGCCTAAGCCTTCCTTCTCAGATATTCTTAAGATAATCCCCTTAGCATGATCATTGCCTGGCAAAGCCGCCGACAATTAAAGAGGGACAGAAAAGATATATTAGGCAATGTGTCAGACGGTTACGAGTGTCAGGCGGCTATGGCAGTGTCATGGCATTTAATATAGCGGTCACTGTCGAGATCTGGCGATTGATCTTCTCTTAATGAGACATGACAGCTCACACATGGGAAGACTCTCTTCTGCCCCCTATATAAACCCCATTCGAACCTCAGAGAAAGGATCGCTGCCATTTTGCAACCACTCCACCATATTGAGAGCCCAACTTCGGTCCGACCTCCCAAACAATAGCAGACCGGGTCGGCTTGGTTAGACCGAGTCATCCGAGAGAGAACCGATCTTCGCTTGTCGACAGGATCAAATTTGGCGCCGTCTGTGGGAATCTCGCCTGATCGAAAGCTGAAGATGAGCGACTCCAATCGGATGGCCGTGATGCTCTCGCAAGAAGACCTCGACCTGCTAGTAGAAGCTAAAGCTAGGAAGTTGGCGGAGGCGCAACAAGCAGCGGCCCGACTCGTTCAGCCGGGCCCGGCTGAGCAGACCGCCCGCGTGGGTACCGAAGGAGGAGCACGGCAGGGGGAGAGCCACCATTTTCACCCGGCACTGTTTGGGCCGGCGGAGGGAGCGGGGCAATCTGATCCCCATGAAGCCACTTCCAGTCATGCCAAAGCTGATAAAGGAAAGGCCCCCCTTGTGCCGACCCCGGAAGAGCATACTGGTTTCCCCTTTTCTAGCAGGATTTTACAGGAGCCGCTCCCGAAGCACTTCCGACTCCTATCTATTCCCGAGTATGGAGGGGCTATGGACCCGGAAGAGCACTTAAAGAAATTTGAAAACGCCTCGATGCTGCACCAGTACCCGGATGGTGTTAAGTGCAGAGCCTTCCTGACCACCCTGGCCGGACCAGCCCAGCGGTGGTTTGACAGACTTCCAGAGGGATCAATCAAGGACTTCTCTGATTTCAAAAGATTATTTCTGCAACATTTTGCCAGTAGTAAGAGACATCACAAGACCAGCTTGAACCTATTTACCATGAAGCAGGGCTCCAAGGAGCCCTTGAAGGCCTATATCAATAGGTTTAATAAAGTGGCGCTGGACGTTCCCACTGCTACGTCCGAGGTGTTGGTCAGTGCCTTCGCGCAGGGCTTACAAGAGGGCGAGTTCTTCAGATCCCTGATCCGAAAACCTCCCAAGGATTTCGAAAGCCTTTTGGGGAAAGCCAGCAAATACGTGGACGTTGAGGAAGCACAGGCTGCCAGGCGGCCAGAGGTCAGGCCTACGCCTGAAAATCCTCAGCAACATCAAAGAAATGCACCTCCTGGAGGGCCTCTTAGAAGCCCCAGAGCGATGGGACACCGGCCGATAGCTAAGAGGGGAATAGTTCAACAAGTGGCCCAAGGTTGTATCCCTTCCAGGTGGCAACCTTACTGCTCCTTTCATAACAGCCATACACACGACCTGCAAGATTGTTGGCAGGCCGGCAGAGGTCGGGGTCGTGCTGGTCGAGAAAGCCCGAGAGGAGCTCACCAAGGAGGCGGTCGAGGTCGGGGAAGAACGTCACCACGCCAACCCGAGTCCCCGGCTCGGCCAACCGCTTCCTCAGCCAGACAACTGTTCCTGACCCCCGCCTCTCCCGAGCGTGGCAATGTTAATGAGGAACAGGCCAACCAACGAAATGCAGTGCACGGGGCCATTCACGTGATTTCTGGAGGCCCCACCTATGAAGATTCCAACAGAGCTCGGAAGTCGCAGGCTAGGCGACTTGACATCTACCAAGTGGGTTGCAGTTCCGCCCAGGCTCAAGGCCCGCAGATCAGCTTCGGCCCATCA
Source organism: Boesenbergia rotunda (assembly GCA_024364735.1). Taxonomy (NCBI): domain Eukaryota; kingdom Viridiplantae; phylum Streptophyta; class Magnoliopsida; order Zingiberales; family Zingiberaceae; genus Boesenbergia; species Boesenbergia rotunda. The sequence continues at coordinate 115,483 of JAGFNQ010006692.1, read as the reverse complement.
GATCTGCAAGGAGTAGAAGTCCCTCATGAGGACGCCCTGGTCATCACCGCGATCATAGCCAACTACCAGATCCACAGAACTATTGTGGATACGGGAAGTTCGGTGAATATCATGTACTTAAAAGCTTTCGAGCAATTGCAGATTGAAGTTGCCGAGCTCCGACCCGTGGCCACACCTCTGTTCGGGTTCACTGGAAATGAAGTACAGCCTTTGGGTCAGATCAAGCTGGCCATATCACTCGGCGAGGAACCCTTGAGGAGAACCAGGTGGGCCACATTCCTGGTAGTGGATGCCCCCTCAGCCTACAATGCCATATTGGGTCGGCCAGTGCTGAACAAGTTCCGGGCCGTGGTGTCCACCTTTTACTTAAAGGTCAAATTCCCAGTGGGTGACCAAGTTGGGGAAGCCAAAGGAGATCAGAAGGTCGCCCGCCGATGTTATGTTGATGATGTCCGAGTAGAAGTCAGCAAGGCTTGCCGAACTGCCCCAGCCAGTTGTAACATGGTACAATCCTCTCAGCCCTCCCCCTGGGGTGAGATGAAAGAAGAAAAAGAAGAGGTCCAATTATTGCCCGACCGAGAAGAGACCAGGGTGAGAATAGCTCCGGAACTGCCGACCGACCTCCGGTAACAGCTGATAGAGTGTCTGACACAGAATCAAGATGTGTTCGCCTGGTCTCAGCGAGATCTGAAAGGGGTCAGGCCCGAGATTATGGAGCACAAGCTGCATGTTTACCCTGACGCCCGCCCCGTAAAGCAGAAGAAAAGAGATTTCAGCCCAGAGCAGAACAAGGTCATTAGGGCAGAGGTGGAAAGACTGCTGGAGGCTGGGCACATCCGCGAGGTCCAGTTCCCGGCCTGGCTATCTAATGTGGTGTTGGTCTCCAAGCCAGGCGATAAGTGGAGAGTATGTATAGATTTTCGAGACCTCAACAAAGCTTGTCCCAAGGATCACTACCCGCTCCCCCGAATAGATCAGATGGTGGATTCTACCGCGGGAAGTGAACTTATTTGCATGCTGGACGCTTATCAGGGATACCATCAAGTCCCATTGTTCCCAGAAGACCAGGAAAAGGTTAGTTTTGTCACGACGGAGAGCACCTATTGCTACACTGTTATGCCCTTCGGCCTCAAGAATGCCGGAGCTACATACCAGAGATTGATGAACAAGGTCTTCAAGGATCAGCTCGGGAGAAATGTAGAAGTATATGTGGATGATATCCTCATCAAGTCCATCCGAGCTGCTGACTTGATAGCGGATGTCCAGGAAACCTGCTGCACCCTTCGAAGGTATGGCCTCAAACTCAACCCTGCAAAATGTTTGTTCGGAGCCAAAAGCGGGAAGTTCCTAGGCTACATCCTGACTGAGCGGGGGATAGAAGCCAACCCAGGCAAGGTGAGAGCTCTGCTCGACATGCCGCCGCCCAATAACCTAAGAGAAGTTCAGCGCTTGACCGGGAGGATTACAGCCCTGTCCCGATTCATCTCTCGGTCGGCCACCAGGAGTCTGCCGTTCTTCAAGATCTTGCGCAAAGCTTCCAAGTTTCAGTGGGATGCCGAATGCGACCGGGCTTTTGAAGAGTTGAAGACCTACTTAGCCGGGTTGCCGGTGCTAGCCAAACCGGAAGAGGGAGAACCCTTGTATGTTTATTTATCTACTACTGAAGAAGCTGTTAGTGCTGTGCTTGTAACCCAGAAAGAGACCGAACAGCGACCGGTCTATTTCTTTGGGCATCTACTCAAAGAAGCCGAGTGTAGATACACTACCCTCGAGAAATTAGCTTATGTCCTGGTGTTGATGGCTCGGCGACTGCGACCCTACTTTCTGGCCCATCCTATCCGAGTGCTGACCAATAGCACACTTGGGAAGGTCTTGATCAATCCGGAAGTCTCGGGCCGGTTGGTCAAATGGACAACTGAACCAAGCGAGTATGACATTCAGTATCAGCCCAGAACGGCGATCAAAGCTCAGGCCTTGACAGATTTCTTGAGTGAACTTCATATGGAGGAAGAAGAGGGGGTCTGGAAAATATACGTGGATGGGTCGGCCACCCGGGTGGGGAGTGGCTTAGGCATTCTGTTGATATCTCCTAAGGGAGATCCCATTCATCTCGCGGTACGGCTGGAATACCAAGCTACTAATAATCAGGCGGAGTATGAGGCCCTCTTGGCCGGCCTCCAGGCGGCCAGACAGGTCGGGGCTACTCGGGTTAGCCTGCATTCTGATTCTCAATTAGTAACTCAGCAGGTGGCCGGGCGGTTCGAGGTGAATGATGAAAAGCTACAGGCCTATGTAGAAGCATATCAGAAGTTACAAGCAGAATTTCAAGAAGTCCAGCTTATCCAGATCCCTCGAGGGGACAATGCCAAGGCGGATGAGCTAGCTAGCCTGGCCAGCTCTGTCCGTCCATGGGTTTTCCCCAAACCTTCACCCCAGGTCGTGCTGGTGGCTCAAATCGAGAGGGAAGCAGAAGCAGAGATAGAGGAGGACTGGAGAGCTCCATTCATCGCTTACCTGAAAGAGGGGACTCTGCCAGATAACCCCGAGCAAGCGCGGATATTGAAGATCAGAGCAGCCCGATTCACTCTGATAGGGGACGCACTATACAAGCGGGCTTTTTCCCGACCTCTAGCCAAATGCCTCGGAAAAGAAGATGCAGATTATGTGCTCAGGGAAGTGCATCTGGGGTGCTGCAGGAATCATTCAGGAGGCCGGTCCATGGCTCGGAAGGTTCTACTAGCCGGTTATTTTTGGCCGACTCTCCAAAAGGATGCAGAGAAGATAGCTCTTTCTTGTTTATCTTGCCAGAAGTATCAAAACCTATCGCACCGACCTGTCGAGATGCTGAGGGCTTCCATTGTGTCCTGTCCCTTCGACCAGTGGGGCATGGACATAGTGGGACCCTTTCCCCAGGCAGCTGGTCAGAAAAAATTCCTGTTGGTAGCAGTAGATTACTTCTCCAAGTGGGTTGAAGCAGAAGCCCTGGCCCGGATCACTGAGCAGGCGGTGAAGAAATTCCTCTGGCAGAATATCTTGTGTCGGTATGGCATACCTCACAAGCTAGTATCAGACAATGGTCGACAATTTCAAGGTCGGATAATCAGAAACTGGTGCAAGGAATTTGGGATCAAGCAGGCCTTCACTTCCGTGGCGTACCCCCAGAGTAATGGCCAGGCCGAGGTAGCCAATAGAGAGATCCTGAAAGGGCTCAGAGCCAAGCTAGACCATGTCGGCGGATCTTGGGTGGATGAGCTCCCTGGCGTCCTATGGGCCCTCCGAACCACACCCAAAGAGGGGTCGGGCTGCACCCCCTTTCAGTTGGTCTATGGGAGTGAAGCGGTAGTCCCCATGGAGGTCGGCTGTGAGTCGGACAGAAGACAACTGTATGGAGAAGACAATGCCGAGAAAAGACGAGCTGAATTAGATCTGATCGAGGAGGTCCGCGCTAAGGCTTCAGTTCGCATGGCCGCTTACCAACAAAGGATGCGGAACAGATACAACCAACAGGTCATACCTCGACATTTCCAAGTGGGGGACAAGGTGTGGAAAAGAGTCAAGCCAGTTGGAGAAGTAGGCAAGCTGGAGCCTCCATGGAGTGGCCCGTTCCTGGCAGTCGAGCGTTGGGTCGGGAGCCTATTATCTACAGGATGCTCAAGGAAAGCGTCTCGGAAGACCTTGGAGTGCAGGTACATTTAAAATTGTATCGTGAGGAGAGTGGAGCGGAATAACTCTTGTAACTGTAATCGGAAAAAGCGATGATAAAGACCCACTCCAGCTTTCCGAGGGAAACAACCACAGCAAGTTATAAGTGAGCTCTGCTCACGCACCCACCGGATCGGCGCCGATCGGGCGTGGCGTTCCACGTTCGGTCGGGCCCGGTCGGGCGTGGCGATCCACGTTCGGTCAGGGTAAGTCGGACGGTGTCCAGACTCTTGCCTAAGGCAAGTTATAAGTGAGCTTGCTCTCACGCACCCAACCGGATCGGCGCCGAGCCGGGCGTGGCGTTC
>JAGFNQ010006692.1:47975-97511 GCA_024364735.1 Boesenbergia rotunda | reverse complement strand
TCTAATTCAAAGATTATTTCTGCAACATTTTGCCAGTAGTAAGAGACATCACAAGACCAGCTTGAACCTATTTACCATGAAGCCCTTGAAGGCCTATATCAATAGGTTTAATAAAGTGGCGCTGGACGTTCCACTGCTACGTCCGAGGTGTTGGTCAGTGCCTTCGCGCAAGGCTTACAAGAGGGCGAGTTCTTCAAATCTCTGATCCGAAAGCCTCCGAAGGATTTCGAAAGCCTTTTGGGGAAAGCAGCAAATACGTGGACGTGGAAGAAGCACAGGCTGCCAGACGGCCGGAGGTCAGGCCTACGCCCGAAAATCTTCAGCAACATCAAAGAAATGCACCTCCTGGAGGGCCTCTTAGAAGCCCCAGAGCGATGGGACACCGGCCGATAGCCGAGAGGGGAATAGTTCAACAAGTGGCCCAAGGGTGTATCCCCTCCAGGTGGCAACCTTACTGCTCTTTTCATAACAGTCATACACACGACTTGTAGGATTGTTGGCAGGCCGGCAGAGGTCGGGGTCGTGCTAGTCGAGGAAGCCCGAGAGGAGCTCACCAAGGAGGCGGTCGAGGTCGGGGAAGGACGTCACCACGCCAACCCGAGTCCCCAGCTCGGCCAACCGCTTCCTCAGCTAGACAACTGTTCCCGACCCCCGCCTCTCCCGAGCGCGGAAATGTTAATGAGGAACAGGCCAACCAACGGAATGTAGTGCACGGGGCCATTCACGTGATTTCTGGAGGCCCTACCTATGGAGATTCTAATAGAGCTCGGAAGTCGCAGGCTAGGCGACTTGACATCTGCCAAGTGGGTTGCAGTTCCGCCCAGGCTCAAGGCCCACAGATCAGCTTCGGCCCATCAGATCTGCAAGGAGTAGAAGTCCCTCATGAGGACGCCCTGGTCATCACCGCGATCATAGCCAACTACCAGATCCACAGAACTATTGTGGATACGGGAAGTTCGGTGAACATCCTGTACTTAAAAGCTTTCGAGCAATTGCAGATTGAAGTGACCGAGCTCCGACCCGTGGCCACACCTCTGTTCGGGTTCACTGGAAATGAAGTACAGCCTTTGGGTCAGATCAAGTTGGCCATATCGCTCGGCGAGGAACCCTTGAGGAGAACCAGGTGGGCCACATTCCTGGTAGTGGATGCCCCCTCAGCCTACAATGCCATATTGGGTCGGCCAGTGCTGAACGAGTTCCAGGCCGTGGTGTCCACCTTTTACTTGAAGGTCAAATTCCCAGTGGGTGACCAAGTGGGGGAAGCCAAAGGAGATCAGAAGGTCGCCCGCCGATGTTATGTTGATGATGTCCGAGTAGAAGTCAGCAAGGCTTGCCGAACTGCCCCAGCCAGTTGTAACATGGTGCAATCCTCTCAGCCCTCCCCCTGGGATGAAATGAAAGAAGAAAAAGAAGAAGTCCAATTATTGCCCGACCGAGAAGAGACCAGGGTGAGAATAGCTCCGGAGCTGCCGACCGACCTCCGGCAACAGCTGATAGGAGTGTCTGACTCAAAATCAAGATGTGTTCGCCTGGTCTCAGCAAGATCTGAAAGGGTCAGGCCCGAGATTATGGAGCACAAGCTGCATGTTTACCCTGACGCCCGACCCGTAAAGCAGAAGAAAAGAGATTTCAGCCCAGAGCAGAACAAGGTCATTAGGGCAGAGGTGAAAAGACTGCTGGAGGCTGGGCACATCCGCGAGGTCCAGTTCCCGGCCTGGCTGTCTAATGTGGTGTTGGTCTCCAAGCCAGGCGATAAGTGGAGAGTATGTATAGATTTTCGAGACCTCAACAAAGCTTGTCCCAAGGATCACTACCCGCTCCCCCGAATAGATCAGATGGTGGATTCTACCGCGGGAAGTGAACTTATTTGCATGCTGGACGCTTATCAGGGATACCATCAAGTCCCATTGTTCCCAGAAGATCAAGAAAAGGTTAGTTTTGTCACGGCGGAGGGCACCTATTGCTACACTGTTATGCCCTTCGGCCTCAAGAATGCCGGAGCTACATATCAAAGATTGATGAACAAGGTCTTTAAGGATCAGCTCGGGAGAAATGTAGAAGTATATGTGGATGATATCCTCATCAAGTCCATCCGAGCTACTGACTTGATAGCTGATGTCCAGGAAACCTGCTGCACCCTTCGAAGGTATGGACTCAAACTCAACCCTGCAAAATGTTTGTTCGGAGCCAAAAGCGGGAAGTTCCTAGGCTACATCCTGACTGAGCGGGGGATAGAAGCCAACCCAGGCAAGGTGAGAGCTCTGCTCGACATGCCGCCGCCCAAGAACCTAAGAGAAGTTCAGCGCTTGACCGGAAGGATTACAGCCCTGTCCCGATTCATCTCTCAGTCGGCCACCAGGAGTCTGCCATTCTTCAAGATCTTGCGCAAAGCTTCCAAGTTTCAGTGGGATGCCGAATGCGACTGGGCTTTTGAAGAGTTGAAGACCTACTTAGCCGGGCTGCCGGTGCTAGCCAAACCGGAAGAGGGAGAACCCTTGTATGTTTATTTATCCACTACTGAAGAAGCTGTTAGTGCTGTGCTTGTAACCCAGAAAGAGACCGAACAGCAACCGGTCTATTTCTTTGGGCATCTACTTAAAGAAGCCGAGTGTAGATACATTACACTCGAGAAGTTAGCTTATGTTCTGGTGTTGATGGCTCGGCGACTGCGGCCCTATTTTCTGGCCCATCCTATCCGAGTGATGACCAATAGCACACTTGGGAAGGTCTTGATCAATCCGGAAGTCTCGGGTCGGTTGGTCAAATGGACAACTGAACTAAGCGAGTATGACATTCAGTATCAGCCCAGAACGGCGATCAAAGCTCAGGCCTTGGCAGATTTCTTGAGTGAGCTTCATACAGAGGAAGAAGAAGGGGTCTGGAAAATATACGTGGATGGGTCGGCCACCCGGGTAGGGAGTGGCTTAGGCATTCTGTTGATGTCTCCTAAGGGAGACCCCATTCATCTCGCTGTGCGACTAGAATACCAAGCTACTAATAATCAGGCGGAGTATGAGGCCCTCTTGGCCGGACTCCAGGCGGCCAGACAGGTCGGGGCCACTCGGGTCATCCTGCACTCTGATTCCCAGTTAGTGACTCAGCAGGTTGCCGGACGGTTCGAAGTGAATGATGAGAAGCTGCAGGCCTATGTAGAAGCATATCAGAAGTTACAAGCAGAATTTCAAGAAGTCCAGCTTATCCAGATCCCTCGAGGGGACAATGCCAAGGCGGATGAGCTAGCTAGGCTGGCCAGCTCTGTCCGTCCATGGGTTTTCCCCAAACCTTCGCCCCAGGTCATGCTGGTGGCTCAAATCGAGAGGGAAGCAGAAGCAGAGACAGAGGAGGACTGGAGAGCTCCATTCATCGCTTACCTGAAAGAGGGGACCTCTGCCAGATAACCCCGAGCAAGCTCGGATATTGAAGATCAGAGCAGCCCGATTCACTCTGATAGGGGACGCACTATACAAGCGGGCTTTTTCCCGACCTCTAGCCAAATGCCTCGGAAAAGAAGATGCAGACTATGTGCTCAGGGAAGTGCATCTGGGGTGCTGCGGGAATCATTCAGGAGGCCGGTCCATGGCTCGGAAGGTTCTACTAGCCGGGTATTTTTGGCCGACTCTCCAAAAGGATGCAGAGAAGATAGCTCTTTCTTGTTTATCTTGCCAGAAGTATCAAAACCTATCGCACCGACCTGTGAGATGCTGAGGGCTTCCATTGTGTCCTGTCCCTTCGACCAGTGGGGCATGGACATAGTGGGACCCTTTCCCCAGGCAGCTGGTCAGAAAAAATTCCTGTTGGTAGCAGTAGATTACTTCTCCAAGTGGGTTGAAGCAGAAGCCCTGGCCCGGATCACTGAGCAGGTGGTGAAGAAATTCCTCTGGCAGAATATCTTGTGTCGGTATGACATACCTCACAAGCTAGTATCAGACAATGGTCGACAATTTCAAGGTCGGATAATCAGAAACTGGTGCAAAGAATTTGGGATCAAGCAGGCCTTCACTTCCATGGCATACCCCCAGAGTAATGGCCAGGCCGAGGTAGCCAATAGAGAGATCCTAAAAGGGCTCAGGGCCAAGCTAGACCAGGTCGGCGGATCTTGGGTAGATGAGCTTCCTGGTGTCCTATGGGCCCTCCGAACCACACCCAAAGAGGGGTCGGGCTGCACCCCCTTTCAGTTAGTCTATGGGAGTGAAGCAGTAGTTCCCATGGAGGTCGGCTGTGAATCGGACAGAAGACAACTGTATGGAGAAGACAATGCCGAGAAAAGGCGAGCTGAATTAGATCTGATCGAGGAGGTCCGCGCTAAGGCTTCAGTCCGTATGGCCGCCTACCAGCAAAGGATGCGGAACAGATACAACCAACAGGTCATACCTCGACATTTCCGAGTGGGGGACAAGGTATGGAAAAGAGTCAAGCCAGTTGGAGAAGTAGGCAAGCTGGAGCCTCCGTGGAGTGGCCCGTTCTTGGTGGTCGAGGCGTTGGGGTCGGGAGCCTACTATCTACAGGATGCTCAAGGAAAATGACTCGGAAGACCTTGGAGTGCAGTACATTTAAAATTGTACCGTGAGGAGAGTGGAGCGGAATAACTCTTGTAACTGTAATAGGAAAAAGCGATGATCAAGACCCACTCCAGCTTTCCGAAGGAAACAACCACAGCAAGTTATAAGTGAGCTCGTGCTCACGCACCCACCGGATCGGCGCCGATCGGGCGTGGCGTTCCACGTTCGGTCGGGCCCGGTCGGGCGTGGCGACCCACGTTCGGTCAGGGTAAGTCGGACGGTGTCCAGACTCTTGCTAAGGCAAGTTATAAGTGGGCTTGCTCTCACGCACCCACCGGATCGGTGCCGATCGGGCGTGGCGTTCCACGTTCGGTCGGGCCCGGTCGGGCGTGGCGATCCACATTCGGTCAGGGTAAGTCGGACGGTAAGTGGGCTTGCTCTCACGCACCCACCGGATCGGCGCCAATCGGGCGTGGCGTTCCACGTTCGGTCGGGCCCGGTCGGGCGTGGCGATCCACGTTCGGTCAGGGTAAGTCGGACGGTGTCCAGGCTCTTGCTAAGGCAAGTTATAAGTGGGCTTGCTCTCACGCACCCACCGGATCGGCGCCGATTGGGCGTGGCGTTCCACGTTCGGTCGGGCCCGGTCGGGCGTGGCGATCCACGTTCGGTCAGGGTAAGTCGGACGGTGTCCAGACTCTTGCTAAGGCAAGTTATAAGTGGGCTTGCTCTCACGCACCCACCGGATCGGCGCCGATCGGGCGTGGCGTTCCACGTTCGGTCGGGCCCGGTCGGGCGTGGCGATCCACGTTCGGTCAGGGTAAGTCGGACGGTGTCCAGGCTCTTGCTCGAAGACAAACATGACTCAGTATCTCTTGGCAATATATATCGACGATCCAGAGTCTACGGCTTGACCAAGCGAAATCACTGGATCAGGTTGTGCTCCTGGCCGAGCGTCCTCTCTAAGTCGAAATACCGACCTAACTAAGCTATGATCCCGAATCAGGGGAAAAGGCCCGGATCGGAAGAATAGCAGCGCGAATCGCCCGAACGCGTGACACTTAGCTAAATTTTCAAGTTGAACTAAAAGATTGAACTAAGGGAACTCGGGCGAACACCCGGGGCATGGCTCCTCAGGTTCTGAAAAACGAAAACGATGTTGGATCAGCTTGATAAAGCTGAAATAGTCGAGCCCGCGCACACAAGCCAACCGGGCTTAGTCAATAAGGATAAATTCGTTATGGTCGAGATAAAGCGCTGAGTCAAGATACCCTCCCGGCCGAACGATATGCCTGGGCTCCAGGCAACGACCTGACTTAGAGATCAAGGGCTTAGATAAGCCGAGCTCCCCACACTTAGCCAATTTTTCGAATCGACCTGAGGGAGTTTATTTTACGATAATAATTTATGCATCCCGAGCAACCCATGCTCGGTAGAGTGTGGGTGTATGATTTGCAATACCAGCCTTCGGCGAAAGGGGAAAGTGCATCAAACAAACGACACTCAGCGAAAATCTTGCATGATGAAAGCAGCCAGACGAAACGAAGAAAAAGAAAAGCTTGCCGAAATAAACTAAGGCTTAAGGCCATTACAAAATTAGGCCTTGAAGGCCAAGTCAGGAGGTCAAATATCATTACAGAAGTCTGAGAAATTAAAGACGAGAAGGAAGCGAGCTGAGCACTAGCTCTGACAAAAGGAGGTCGGGGCCGCCAGCCTAGGTAAGCTTGGGAAAGTTGATCCTAGGTAAAGGGAGGAAAGGCGTCTTCAGGAATTGAGGCCTTAATCCGCCTCAGCGTCACCGCATCTGGTGGAAGGTCCTCGGGAAGATGGCCGGCCTCAGTTAATTGCTGGATGGCGCCTATGGCTCCATACTTAATCATGCCACCAGTCCGCTTAGAAATCAAATTCAGGAAGGAGTCTGACTGAATGTAGGCTACTCGGGCGGCTTCAATCCGAGCCGACTCGCCTGACTTATAATCCTCCAGTTCCTTCCTGAGTCGGATAAGCGCACCTTCCTGTCCCGAGATGGTGGTTTCTCGAACGGCCAGTTGCGCCTCTTGGCCCACTATCCGCATCTCCAAACCCCGCATTGTCTCTAGCTGGGCAGCCAGCTCTGTTTCTTTGTTTTTCAGGGCGAGCTGGGTTTGGTGATGGGCTGCATCTGATTCCTTCCACTTCTGGTGGAGTCCCTTAGCATCGGTGGTCATCTTGGCCAAGTCAGTATGGGCTCACTTATATCGGGACTTGAGGGTCTTATTTTCGCCCTCCAGATGAGCCACCCGGTTAGTTAGGCGCTCCGTCTGCGCCGCTGACTGAGTCGCCAACCGCTGCTCTTCTTCGGAACGGGCCTCCAGCTCTGATACATGGGACCTTAAAGCGGCTATTTCTGAGCGCAGCTGGTCCCGGGCAGGATCACCCGAAGGGAGGTTGCTCTGCGCCACTCGGGCTTCCAGGTCCCTCACCCGTCTTTCGGCCTCCCGGCGTGCTCGAGTATTGTCGACCAACGCTTGGCTGACTTAGTGGCCCAGCGCCCATTGCTGCGAAGTGAGGTGGAGGTCAGGAGTGGGGACGTAAGCAATTTAAGAAGGAAAGAAGATACCTGAGTCATTCCCACGAAAAAGTGGTCAGCCAAGGTAACAGAGTCCATCGCAAGGGACGTTGTCCATCCCTCCTCCCAGCCCGAGACCAAATTATCGTGCAAGTTCAAGGGCTGGGGTTGGACAGTCGGAGCTAAAGAAATAGCTGAAGGCACTTGAACGTCCACAACGGATCTCGGCGGAGAGTTTATGGACAAAAGGGCTTCAGCTGCGTCGGTGAGAGCAGTGCTCGACCGCGAGACGGAAGGATGGGGCGCGAACCTCGAGGTCGATGCATCGGAAGGTATTGTCACAGGAGCAGGAGGTCGGGCAGTCGGCCGAGGCGCTGTCTGGGCCAGAGCCCGAGGAGCAGATGAAGGAATCGCCGCGGCTAGAGCTGAGCTAGGAGTCGGGAGTTGAGGGTTGGCCGCAACTTGAGCAGGGCCAGAGGGCAGGATAGTTTGACCTTCCTCGGTTGATTCAGGAGACGAGGACACATCCACGCGATGAACCAATCGGCGGCGTTTTTGGACCAAGCCAGGGGAAGAGGTCGGGTCCGTTTCTTCTCCTTCTGCCTCCGATGGGGCGGAGGTTTCTTCGCCTGCCGCCTGAGTGGTGACCCCAGCCCTCTCAGTCGGGAGATCCTCTCCGAGGTCGCTAGCAGCGACTATCGGCGGCTCAGGATCGGAGGCAACCGCAGTAACGGGAGGCGCCGCACGCGCGGCTGCTAGCTGGGCAGCCAAATCCCTCATAGCTTCATCCTCCCGATCCAGCACCGCGTCGACCCTCGCGCTAAACATAACTTCGGCTGCACGAAAGAAAAAGTTTTAGTTAGCACTAACGAGCTCACTAAGCAGGTAGAAGCGTACCAAGGGTGCCGGGTAGTTCTGCCGGGATTGGGCTCAGCCGGAACAGGTACAGCATCCCCTCGATCAGTAGCTTGCCCGCGTGGTATCGGGCTCCCCCGAGCCTAGAAACTGCAGAACGGTAGCCCGGTTCTGAACGAAGGTTCTTGGGTAGCTGTGGGTGATCAGGAAGGTTTTCTTTCCACTCGGTAGGCCAGTTCGGTCGGGGGATTGATTGGATGTAGAAGAAGTGAGATTTCCAACCTTTGTTGGAGGAAGGTACCTTCTCCAGGAAGGCAGAGTTAATACGAGCCTGGAAGTAGAAATTCCCGGGCTCTTGTTTCTTAAGATAGTAGAAAAAATGAAATACTCGGGGTTCTAAGGGGATTTTGTGGGCGGTAAAGACGATCACGGCGCCGCACAAGATTCGGATCGAGTTCGGGGCTAATTGAGACAAAGAGACCTGGAAATAACGGCAGATCTCGCGGAAGAAGGGATGTAGAGGAAAGCGTAGACCGGCTAACAGCTGATCAGAGAAGACGGTAAAATGACTTAAGGGTGGCTGGTGTGCCCGACCTCGACGGGCGGGCTGAGTTATCGAGTGGTCTTCAGGGATCGAGTAGTCTATACGTAAAGTTTCTATCTGACCTAGGGTAAGGGAAGATCGGGTGGTCAAGTACCATGGCTCGGGAGGTGCAGACGGGGGTGCGGAAGATGAGGTCATCAAAACAAAATCAGAAAAGGCACGGCAGGAGTTCGGCAAAGAGAGAGAGTACCTATGAAGGAAGTTCACCGGAGACACTGTTCGTCGGGGACGAGGAGGTCGGACGGCGGAGATCGGACAAGAAGCGGAGGAAAAACGAAGGTCGGGATAGAAAGAGGCGAGACGAAAGGACAAACCTATTTATACTAGGGGTAAAACTAGGAGAGCCGTCCGATTCAGAAAAAGGAATTGGCGGGGTAGCCTCCTCGCCGTCCGATCTCTGTCATTCCTCAGACCTCGAAGCATCACTCACACGACTCCCAGGCCACGTCGATGACGTTCCGTTGGTCGAGACGTCCAGTCGGGAAACGACACGTGCCCCCCGCATTAATGAGAATTTAATGGAGGATATGACATTAAATAAGAGGATCGGTCGTACGAGGTGACGCACAGGAGGACAGAAAAGAGGCAAGCCGACCGAGCAAGGAGCCTAGTCAGTCGGGCCACGCTCCTCCTTCGACTAGACTTGAGAGGGAGGCTTGTGATCCGGGCGTATGATTTTTAGAAAGATCGAGGGCTCGGTCGGGTTCATTGTGATCCGGGCGTATGATTTTTAGAAAGATCGAGGGCTCGGTCGGGTTCATTTGCCGATCTGAACCGGTAGTAAGTAGGCCCGGGTAAAGATCGCCCTAGGGTCGGCGATCTGAGGTCGGGACCCTTGGGGACGGCCCTCCGAGGTCGGGATCCTTGAGGCCGGCCACATGAGGTCGGGATCCTTGAGGCCGGCCATCTGAGGTCGGGACCCCCAAGGTTGATCATCCGAGGTCGGGATCCTTGAGGTCTGGTGTTCGAGATCCGATACTTGTGATCACACAGAGACGGCCAAACAACTGCAAGCCTATCTGTTCGCCTAAGCCTTCCTTCTCGGATATTCTTAAGATAATCCCCTTAGCATAATCATTGCCTGGCAAAGCCGCCGACAATTAAAGAGGGACAGAAAAGATATATTAGGCAATGTGTCAGACGGTTACTAGTGTCAGGCGGCTATGGCAGGGTCATGACATTTAATATAGCGGCCACTGTCGAGATCTGGCGATTGATCTTCTCTTAATGAGAAATGACAGCTCACACATGGGAAGACTCTCCTCTGCCCCCCATATAAACCCCCCCTGGGGCTTCAAAGAAGGCTCGCTGCCATTTTGCATCCACTCCACTATATTGAGAGCCCAACTTCGGTCTGACCTCCAAAACTACAGCAGACCGGATCAGCTTGGTTAGACCGAGTCATCCGAGAGAGAATCGATCTTCGCTTGTCGACAGGATCAATATCTAAGAGAAATATTGTTAAACAAATTGTTCATCTTGAACCATATTGATAAAATCTAGAGTGGAAATATAATGAGTATTTCTAATTTGATCATAAGAAAAAATATTTATTTGAATAGAATTAATGTTGAAAATAAGGAAATATAATGAAAATACACATGAACAAGTAGAATATTAAAAGCACTTTTCTTACATTTACAATTTTTGAGCAATGAATGTTATGTTTAAAAGAATAATTAAACTAAAAGAAAATCACTTAAAAATCCATTGTTACTCTCCCTTTATTCTTTCTGTTCGGAGCAAATTGTAAAGAATATCATGTGTTTTTTACCCAAACAAATTGATATTCTCTTTGTCGCCTTCCTATGATTTTGATTTCTTAATTACGGTGGTAAAAAACGATTCGTCGGAAATCCTCCTCAATTCGTCTCATAATTAACGTAGAAAAAATAAATCATAAATGATCCTGCCCTATATTTTGCATGATACGGGCAGCCAACGTGGCGAACGACCTGGCCAGCTTCAGGGTCCACGTCATTATACGAGCAACCGACTCAACAGACATTCTGACCGGGCCCAAAGTCTTCGCCGGCTGGTCGGACTTGAGGCGGCCGGTTAGAATAAATATAGTGGTCCATCCGGTCGGTCAAACCCGGCCTACCACATTAAGGCTTACACGCCTCGTTCATCCGAGTGCATCCGCCCGGCAGTCCATTAAGCACATGTCTGATATCCATCCGGGCGGGCCGTCCCGGCGTCCACTCAGGCACTCTCTCGGAATCACCCGGGAATAAGGACAAAATACACCTGCACCAGCTGCAGGTAACAGGCTGTCACCCCTCGTACGAACTGACACTCTCTGACAGGCGCCGACTTACAGAAACCTGTCTTTGTCCTCGCATGAGACAAATAGTATACGACAAAGAAGGATGGTTATAGTCGACAGAACCATACCATATCTTCTGAACCTGTCAGAAGATCCTGACACTGACCATACTCATACCGACAGCACCATACCATATCTTCTGACCCTGTCAGAAGATCCTGACACAGGCCATGCCTAGTCCTTTTCCCCGGCTATATAAGCCACTCCCATCTTCATTATCAGGTACGCATACTCGCGCGCGAAGCTCTCTCATTTTTCCAGTGCTCCATTATTTTCTTGTTCATCGGAGTACTGACTTCACCGTCGGAGTGCCTGGCCGGGACTCTTCCCGGCGGGTTTCTAACGGTCATCTTCCTCAGCAGGTTCACCTCTAGGCGGTTGGCCCTGCACCAGGCGACATCGACTTTCATTCGGTCGGAGGATACCCCCCACGACGCTGCCCTTCTACGCGAGGACGCCCCGTCAGCATCCACGTCGTTCATCCCTACACCGTCATTCCGGTTGCGGCTCCACTACGCTCAGCGACAGGATCAAATTTGGCGTTAGAAGGAGGGCCTTCTGCCTGATCGAGAGCGAAGAATGGATAACCCCAATCCACTGACGGTTACTCTTTCGCCAGAAGAATATGAAATGCTGATGGCTGCCCGGACACAGAAGGCACAACAATCTCATCCGCCAACCGGTAGTCAAGGGGCCCGGCTCCCTGGGCCCTCTGTACGGGGAAATTCAGAAGGTATAGCTGCTCAGCCCGATCCCCGCGCTCCTAATTTTCCCCGAGCACTTTTCCGGAACGAGGCCCGCTCAGCCCCGACCGAAGCTTCAGCGTCCAGCCTGGCGCACCAAACACGCCCAGATAAAGGGAAAGGGTTAGCTGACCCCGCTGCGGCCTGTCCGACCCGCAGCCCTTTCTCCTCACAGATTCTTGAGGATCCTGTCCCCAAGAACCTACGATTCTTCACCATGCCAGAGTACTCGGGGGCCAGTGACCCCGAGGAGCACGTCATGAAGTTTGAAAGCTCTGCCCAGTTGCACCAATAAGGAAATATAATGAAAATACACATGAACAAGTAGAATAAAAGCACTTTTCTTACATTTACAATTTTTGAGCAATGAATGTTAATTATGTTTAAAAGAATAATTAAACTAAAAGAAAATCACTTAAAAATCCATTGTTACTCTCCCTTTATTCTTTCTGTTCGGAACAAATTGTAAAGAATATCATTTTTTTTACCCAAACAAATTGATATTCTCTTTGTCGCCTTCCGATGATTTTGATTTCTTGATTACGATGATAAAAGACGATTCGTTGGGAGTACTCATCAATTCGTCTCATTATCAACGTAGAAAAAATAAATCATAAAAATTATTAACTTGAACAATGACTAATACATAAGGAAGAATAGATATTTGATTTCATCCAAATTTAATTCTAAATTTTATAAATTTTAGACTTAACATCTTATGCGTTACTAATTAGTAATCAATCTATCTCATAAAAATTTTGATTTTTTATTAAAATGTTAAATCAAGTAGTATATGAATCTGAAGTAACTAATCCGATCCTACGAAAATTTTTCACTAGTTATAAAATAAATATGAAAACGCTTATGATAGATAATCTAAAAGTCTAACGTTCCAAGATTTACATCTCATTTTAAAAAAAATCTTATGAAATACCCTCGTAATATGATTTTTTATTATGAGGAATGATACGTATAGTGAAAATGAATATCTCAGTGAAAATTTTAACCATCAATCGGCGGAACGTCCGATGTCTAATCGTCGATCGACACTACCGGTGGCCTCCGCCCGCCGCCTCAAACCAAACTATACCCCGAGGGCACGGTGAAATCCATCGGGGATCGTCGCAATTGTGATCTCACATCATTCACCGTCGATTTCGACGGTTTCACCGTTGTCGCCGATCCTAACAGGTTCTCCGTCCTTTCAAGGTATAGTTTGATTCGGGGTGGCGATCAAAGTTTGCCGATAATGTCCGATCGATGATCGAACATTGGACGTTCCGTCGAGTGACGATCAAAATTTTGACTGATGCATTATTTGTAGTGTGCTTATCATTTTTTTTTATTATTATAGTCGGGACAGACGATTTACTCGTTATCCATGCCACCGTGCGTTTTTATCGGAAGACGACAAAAGCGTTTAACTTTTTTATTGATTAGATTTTTTATTTATTTAATAAAAAAATACTTGATAGGATTTACCGCGACGAAATTCGCGTCCTGAGTCCCCGTCCAGGGGCTCCTTGTCGACACGTTTCGCGCATGCGCAACAGCTCGACACGTGATCGCCTCGTGCCAGCCACGGCGACGACCCGCACGCGTGACCGCTGCTGGCCCAGCACCCCACACGTGTGCTTCGTCCCCAAGCTCATCTCCTAACTCTGTTTTCTTCGTTATCGTCTCCACGCAGGTAAGAAAGCACCGAACCGCGCGCCACGTTCCTCCCATGCAGTTTCGTGTCCTCGCCATTTCCACCACCTCATCCCTTCGTCCCTCCCTATAAATCCATCCCGTTGTTCTTCCTATCTTCTCATCGATCAGGCTCGGCGATCTCTTAATTTCTTACTCCATCGCAATGGCCACTAGGCCCGAAGGTTCGCTGCTTCTCCTCGCAGTAGTTCTCCTCTTGTCCTCCAGCTTAGCCCTCTCCTTTCAAGACGTCCTCACCGACGACTCGAGGGGCGACCCCGAGCAGCGGCTGCAGCAATGCCGGCAGCAATGCCGGCAGCAGCGCGGCCAGCGGCAGAGGATGCAATGCGAGCGCTCCTGCGAGGAGCGATACCAGGAGGAAACCAATAGAAAAGACCCCGAGCAGCGTCTTCAAGAGTGCCGCGAGGACTGCCGACGGGGCGAGCATGACCGGCGCAAGGAGCAGCAGTGTGAGCAGTGGTGCGAGGTGCAGTACCGCGAGGAGCGCGGCCATGGGAAGCTGAACCCTCAGCGACGTGAGGAAGAGTGGGAGGAAGAGAAAGAGCACAACCCTTATCACTTCGACCGCCAGAGCTTCCGTTGGATAGAGAAAACAGAGCACGGCGACATCAGGGTTCTCCCCAACTTCCTCGACAAGTCCAAGCTGCTGCTGGGCATCGCCAACTACCGCATCATGGTGACCGAGTTGAAACCGCGTGGCTTCGTCCTGCCGAAACACGTGGACGCTGATGCCTTCGTCTACGTCGCCAAAGGTTCCGGAGTCATCACGCTCATATGGCAGGACGAGAAGGAAACCTACGAGCTCCGGCAGGGAGACATCATAAAAGTACCTGCGGGATCCGTCAGGTATCTGGCCAACAAAGACGACGACGAAGAGCTCGTCTTAATCGACCTCCTGAAACCCGTCTCCACTCCCGGTCACTTCGAGGTAGGAGGGAATTACCTTCCTTAATTTTTATATATACTCTGTTCGTGCATGGGCGATCACTATTCAATTGCTCTGCAGTTATTCTACGGCGCCGGAGCACACAACTTCTTGAAGAGTTTTAGCGATGAGATCCTCCAAGCGGCTTTCAATGTAAAAACTAATTAATTTACGATCGATCAAATTCTCTTCGCCTTGGTAGATTTTTTCTTAATTTGTTCCGATTCTGTGTGAGATTGTAGACGCGGGGAGAGCGGGTGCAGAGGCTGTTCGGGCAACAGAAGAAAGCGGGCATTGTGGCGGCGTCGGAAGAACAGATACGCGGGCTGAGCCGCCAGGCCTCCGAAGGTCGGCGTTGGCCATTTGGGGAATCCAAGGGCGCCTTCAATCTCCTGAGGAAGCGCCCGGTTCACTCGAGCCGCCGAGGCCAACTGCACGAGGCCGACGGCGACGACTACCAGCCGCTGAAAGAGGACGACATCCAAATTTCCTACGCTAATATCACCCAAGTAATTAAATCGATTTATCATTAATTTCTAGATAATTAATCGATCGGTGCGATAATTCACTCAAATGTTACTCGTTCGCGCAGGGTTCTATGATCGCGCCCTACTTCAACAGCCGGGCGACCAAGATCGCGATCGTGGTGGAGGGAGAAGCTTACATCGAGACGATATGCCCCCACTTGTCCGAGCAACGGCACAGCAGGGAGCGGCCGCAAGGTCAACGGTACGAAAGGGTGCGCTTCCACGTGCGGCGGGGGTCGGTGGTGGTCCTCCCGCCGGGCCATCCGACAGTGACCGTGGCGTCGAGCGGCGAACACGGAAAGGGAAACTTCGAAGCGGTCTGCTTCGAGATCCGGGCGGAGAAGAACGAGAAGAACTTCCTGGCCGGGAAGGACAACGTGTGGAAACAGATGGAGAGGGAAGCGAAGGAGCTGGCGTTCGACATGCCGGCGAGGGAGGTTGACGAGGTGCTGCAGGCGCAAAGCGAGCAGATTATAATCGCCGGGCCGGAGGAACGAGAGGGCGGCGGCGGCGGCCGTCGCGGGGACGTGCCTTTGGCAGAGCTCCTCGCTACGGCGTTTATGTGAATAAGAACACGGTGAGCGCGCGCGGTTAGTGTACGGACGAGGTCGAGAGTCGTGGCTGTATGTGAAAGTGTAAAAACACATGCAAATTAATAAAATCTTGGCCTTCAAAATAAAAACATGGAACGTTTGAAAGGATCCATAAAATTTTGTCCAAATTATAAGACTTAAATCTTGCTCATCGAGCGAGGTACCGATGACATCGATATGCATCAAAAGTTCATTGAACATGGAATTTAAATTAACATTATTCCACACCAGGAGAAAATTATTATGAAAGAGAGGCAGGGCCTTCCTTCATTTCGATTTCTTCCCTTGTTTTTTCTTGACTACTTCGTCTATGTACAGAATGCCCTTGCCTTTGTAAACTTCTGGAGGCTTGCAGCTCCGAACGGCACCAGCAAATTGGTGGACTCGGTTTTTGTCGAGCCCTGTGCAGCAGATTATGTTGGATTTGAAACAGAAAACACGGACGGCGGGAGGGACAGAAAACTCCACTTCGTGGCTATAACCTAGTTTCAGAAACAGTTGACGGCCTTCTGATTCAGCTCTCGCTTTAAAGCCAACACCTACAAGCTTCAAGAAGCGGAAAAAGGTTGCCTCTTTCAGCATTATTATATCAGCAGATCACCTGAGCAACGCAAGAGATATAAATGAGTTGAATAAGTAATGCGAACATTGTGTGAAATTGAAAAGTAGAGTTCATTATTCTAGTTTATTGCATGATTTGTATTGCAGTAATCAGAGATGGATTAGAGCCGCATGATGATTCATCACACGCTATTCAAAAGAACTTCTCTTACTGGTTCAAGCCTGTTTTCTTAATTTCTAAAATCACTTTCAACGGAAAGAGTCTCTGATATTGCAGGTTAACTTCCATCTCGCCAGTGATACGTCAATTTAAGAACCACAGATAGTGTCGGTCAAAAATGACAAGCTAGACGAGACATTGTTCCATATTATGAAAACTGACCTCGCAGGGTTGCTTTTCTTTGTAGTTCATAGCTCTCTGATGGCCCAGTTGGATGTCCACAAATTGGCCGGATGAGACATTCTACAAGATGCAGTTACGACATTCCTTAACAAATGGAACCAAATGAATGATTTTTATCGCTAGATTCAGCAAATATTCTTGAACTTGCCAATGCCCAGGTGACACCTTTCCCATTAAGAGTGTCAAACGGGTCAAGCCAGCCAGGGACAAGTTGGCCTGGTGCAGCTCATTGCACCCCCGATTAACCTTTTCTCATGCATGTGCAGGGTGGCCAGACATGGAACAGAATCGTGCAAAGCACATCCCAGTACTGGGACTGGAACTTTCCATTACTTTAAATGTCATTCTAAGTAGTTAAAAAATTGAAATTAATAGGCCATAACAAGTCATTTTGTTGGTAAGTCACCAAAAGAATCCGTACTTTTAGAACAAAAATCTCATATCCCCTCCCTCGATGCTTATCCCATAACCATGCTCACTCCAATGTTAAAGTATTATCTTGGATATCATCTACTGCTAATTTCGTCTTGGTTTTCAGTGTTTATCAATTATTTTTTCTTAATTAGATTTTAGTTGAATTATATTCGTTTAAAACTATTTATGTATTAGAATATTAGAGAGGATTGAACATAGGACGATTAAGCTTCCATTGTAGCTACACACTACACCGAGGCACACTAAAACCAGAGATACATATACAATTGCCATTTGCCCATGCGGGCGTAGCCGAGTTGGTATTCGGGTGGTAGATTTTCACCATAAAGATACAATTGGCAACATACAACAAGCCAAATGTGTCAAACTGGACACAAACACACTCAATCATGCCAGATTAAGTTTTGACACTGCAACCACATCAGGGAATCACTCTAAGTCCATAACAATCAACATTGTCACGCTCAATACCATAATGTGCACGTTAAACACAATTAGCAAGTATTCATCCCTAAATAACATCTACTCCACACTATAGCTATTAGGTAGGTTAACACAGTAATTCTAATATATTATTTCAATTTCAACAAAGCGGTATAAACAAGTTAAAATCATATATAGCCGGACAATGCTTGCGGCAATCGATGGAAAACACAACCATAAAAAAAACAATCGGGGAAAGGAAAGGCAAAACGACCATAACCCTAAACCCTTACCTAATTATAGCCGGACAAGAGGGGTCGATGGTGGTCGGAGTTTGGCCGGAAGCACTGCTCGTGCTCGCGGCAGGAGCAGATCGGGAAGAAAGGGGCGACGAGAAACTCGGGGAGACTCGATCCAAGGTCTCGTGTGGAGAAGGAGATGAAGAGGAAGAGCGACGACAAACCACTAGCGTCGGCGGCGCTCCGCGTGCGCGAAGAGAGGGGGAGGGGCGATGAGAGGGAGAAGGAATTAGGGCACGGTGGGGAGGATGAGGGGTTTTCAAATAGAATAGGAAATTTTTATTATATATATATATATTTATTTATTTATTTATATTTATATATATATAAAGTAATGCTCTGCTGCGGACCGCGTGCGCGACCGAGGCGCCAGACCTATCAGGTCCTTGCTGATGGTCTGGTGACCGATCAAGCAAGGCAGTGTGGTCCGCACGGGGAGTCCGCACATCACGTCCGCAGCAGAGTATTTTTTGTATATATATATATATATATATATATATATATATATATATATAATTTCGAAATTCAAACTTTTTCTTAAATAATTCAAACCAACTCAACTTGTATTTAATTCTCCCTGCAAATATTTTCAAAATTAAAGAAAATTATTCCAAAATTTTCATACCATTGATTCCAATTTTTAACTCCTATTTATGGTGATTATATATAGATAAGTTTTTTATATATACCACCATATATATATATATTTATATATATTTTTTGTTATATATATTTATTATTATTAATTATTCGTATTTTACAAACACTAAATACAAGTAGCAGTAAGATCCTACATATTTAAAAGGCTCAATTATAGTTGGGCGTAGTCGTTCCTGTCGGAAAACGAATGCTTGTTGCTGCAATTTGTGCCAGAAAATCAGAAGGAAGGCGCGTGAGCAAAAACTCTCGATGGGAGAAATAGAGTGTGGCTTTTGGGCAGCCACTAGATCTTACCACGGGAAAGTTGGTGCTGGCGAAAGCTCAGCGTCGAAGACCCACCGCTCTGTTTGTTGTTTCTGCGCGCACAATAATTCCTCGCTCCTGCTGCAACACGATGGCGTCGTCGAGAAGAATACAATGTGCAGGAGAAAGAAGGAGAGATACAGGTGTCACGTGTCTCCATCCCGCGATTTATCCTCGTTAACTGGTGGAGACTCTCGTTGAAGGTTGTGGGACAGAGTTGGTCAGCAAGCGGATTAGTCGGACGCAAGCCTGGATATCCCCTTGTAAATCAAAAAAAAAAGGAGATACAGGCTGAGGGAAAGAAAGAAGTCGNTCGAGTATTTGAGTTTTGGATAGTTTTACATGCTAAATTTCTTAGAGTAAAGATTCCATGTCATTTCATTTAGCATACATATCCTTATGATTGCATTGGATGAGTAGAAGTGTGAGTAGTTAGAGATATCGATACTTTGTTAGAGAAAAAGGTGTTTGTGCCAAGATAGTATCAATTTCCCTTTGAATCAAGTTTTTGTTGCTTAAAAATGTTTAGAAAAGTTACATTCACATTTCATAATGCTTTAGCAGGGTTGTAGAACATGTATTTGGTGTTATGAATGCATAGGAGTCAAGATTGGTACAAACTCTATTGTTAAAGTTCATATAAACTTGTTTAGTTTATTTTCTTCCATAAAAGTCCTAAATTCAAGTTTAGGGATTCGTTTGATTGGCTAAATTGTTTAGGAAACTGACATAAAGTATAGAAATGGTGTCATAGTTTGATATGGCTCGAAACTGAATGAATGGTGGGCTTAAGAAGCAAGTGCCGAAACCTGTAATTCTGATTACAGGCGTACCAGTCGACTGATACGGTACCAGTCGACTGGTACGGGCAGTTTAAGTTGGATGAGGCTTGTTTCAATAAGTATCAACTACGAGTTTTGAGAAGGAAAGTGTGATATGGTATCATACATGACTACTTAAGTTAGAATATCATTGTTAGATGAATCTAAAAGGAAAAAAAAGATTTCCGCATTTTTAGTCGTGTATAAAAAGTTGAGAAGTAGAGAAAAAGTAACGATCCGTCTAAGGCAGTAAGAAGGCGGGTCGCTACAGATCCCGACCTCGGATGATTAACCTTGGGGGTCCCGACCTCAGATGGCCGGCCTCAAGGATCCCGACCTCATGTGGCCGGCCTCAAGGATCCCGACCTCGGAGGGCTGTCCCCAAGGGTCCCGACCTCAGATCGCCGACCCTAGGGCGATCTTTACCCGGGCCTACTTACTACCGGTTCAGATCGGCAAATGAACCCGACCGAGCCCTCGATCTTTCTAAAAATCATACGCCCGGATCAGTACTTAAACTTAAGTCTTCAAAAATTTTCCTAAGTACTTAAACTTAAGTTTTCAAAAAAAAAATTCCTAAGTATTTAAACTTAAGTTTTAAAAAAAAATTCCTAAGTATTTAAACTTAAGTTTTCAAAATCTTCTAAGTACTTAAAACTTAAGTTTTCAAAATCTTCTAAGTACTTAAAACGTAGTTTTCAAAAATCTTATAGTTCTGAGAACTTAAAAACTTCAGAAGGTGATTCGTTTCAACTGACTTGAAATTTTAAAGATAAATTTTCCAAAGTGTACAACCAAAATTATTTTGAAAAATATGTTTCTAAAGTTTCTTTTGAAAATTGTTCTAAGTGTTTGAAAAATTAAATCCACCTGTAGACTTAGAATTTATTTTTCAAAACCTCACGAACTTTTGAAAAATCTAGGGGGAGATTCCTTCCAGGGGGAGGAAACAAAAAGTTCGTTTTATATGTTCTGATTAACTTAACTTTTTGAACCAGGGTTGCCATAAATCAAAAAGGGAGAGATTGTTGGTGCAGAAAGCACCAAAGTCAAACATGTGTTTTGATAATGGCAAAAGGGTTCAAAAGTTAAGGTATAATGTTTATCTAACATGTTACTCAAGTGTACAGGAAAAGTGCTAGCGAAGCCCCACGGAAGTTTCCCATCGGTCACCAGGGTAAATCAGGAAGCGCTCGCAGTGGGCAGTCTAGAAGCCCAGCGTCCCAGGGTTCGCGCCCCATTTGGAGGAAAAAGTCCTGCAAAATGCGTCGTTGCTGGGGATCGAACCGCGGATGCCTGAGTTAACAACTAGTTATCCTACCGCTGCACCATAGCCCCGGGGGCTCAACAAGTTGATCTAGAACTAGTAAAGGAATGGAGATATGTTTAATCATCACAACCTCTCTAATGACAATGAATTTTCCATACGATTCATTATTTGCTCTTGGAAAACCAGTTTTTGGGAAATTAAGTAGCTGTTTGGATTTGCTCACTTCATGAAAAACCAAAATTTGTATATATCAAGTATACCCATCTTGTTGCATAACTTACTGGAAATACTAGAGTGGTTATTTGAGGGCATCTCATATTTGATAAAATTGCACTGCATAACTGAACTTTTTTTTATATATTGACAAGAAGTTTGAAATACAAAGTGATCCGGGCATATGATTTTTGGAATGATTGAGGGCTTGGTTGGGTCCGATTGCTGATCTGAACCGGCAGTTAATAGGTCCGACCCAAGATCACCCCGGGGTTGGGGCCCTGGGGGTCGATCATCCAAGGTCGGGGCCACTAAGGTTAGTCGTTCGAGGTCGGACCTCGGTCATCGTTCGGCAAGACTTCAAGGTCGACGCCGGGTCGGGATCATCGAGGTCATCCCCGGGGTCAAGACCTTCAAGGTCGGACGCCCGAGGTCGGGACTCTCGAGGTCATCTATCTGGGATCAAGACCTTCGAGGTCGGACTCCCGAGGTCGGGACCCTCGAGGTCATCCGTTCGGGGTCAAGACCTTCAAGGTCGGACGCCCGGGGTCGGGATCATCGAGGTCAGCCGTCCAAGGTCAGGTACTCATGATCATATAAAGACGATCGAATAATTGCGAGTCTTTCCTATCGCCTGAGCTTTTCTTATCAGATACTCAAGAGGTAATCCCCTCTGACATGATCATTACCTGGCAAAGCCGCCAATAATAAAAGGGGAACAGAAGAGACATATTAGGCAATGTGTCAGGCGTTTATGAGGGTCAGGCGGCTATGGCAGTTTCATAGCATTAAATGCGGCCGTCAATATCACCATCTGTCAACTGACCATCCCTTAATGAGATTTGCCAGCCCTGACACAGCAGAGAGTTGCCTCTCCCCTATATAAACCCCCCCTGGGGCTTCAAAGAAGAGATCGCTGCCATTTTGCATCCACTCCACTATATTGAGAGCCCAATTTTGGTCCGACCTCCCAAACTACAGCAGAACGAGTCGGCTTGGTGAGACCGAGTCATCCAAGAGAGAACTGATCTTCGCTTGTCGACAGGATCAAATTTGGCGCCGTCTGTGGGAATTTCGCCTGATCGAAAGCTGAAGATGAGCGACTCCAATCAGATGGCCGTGATGCTCTCGCAAGAAGACCTCGACCTGCTAGTAGAAGCTAAAGCTAGGAAGTTGGCGGAGGCGCAACAAGCAGCGGCCCGACTCGTTCAGGCGGGCCCGGCTGAGCAGACCGCCCGCATGGGTACTGAAGGAGGAGCAACGCAGGGGGAGAGCCCCCATTTTCACCCGGCACTGTTTGGGCCGGCGGAGGGAGCGGGGCAATCTGATCCCCAGGAAGCCACTTCCAGTCATGCCAAAGCTGATAAAGGGAAGGCCCCCTTGTGCCGACCCCGGAAGAGCATACTGGTTTCCCCTTTTCTAACAGGATTTTACAGGAGCCGCTCCCGAAACACTTCCGACTCCTATCTATTCCCGAGTATGGAGGGGCTACGGACCCGGAAGAGCACTTAAAGAAATTTGAAAACGCCTCGATGCTGCACCAGTACCCGGATGGTATTAAGTGCAGGGCCTTCCTGACCACCCTGGCCGGACCAGCCCAGCGGTGGTTTGACAGACTTCCCGGGGGATCAATCAAGGACTTCTCTGATTTCAAAAGATTATTTCTGCAACATTTTGCCAGTAGTAAGAGACATCACAAGACCAGCTTGAACCTATTTACCATGAAGCAGGGCTCCAAGGAGCCCTTGAAGGCCTATATCAATAGATTTAATAAAGTGGCGCTGGACGTTCCCACTGCTACGTCTGAGGTGTTGGTCAGCGCCTTCGCGCAGGGCTTACAAGAGGGCGAGTTCTTTAGATCTCTGATCCGAAAGCCTCCGAAGGATTTCGAAAGCCTTTTGGGGAAAGCCAGTAAATACGTGGACGTGGAAGAAGCACAGGCTGCCAGGCGGCCGGAGGTCAGGCCTACGCCCAAAAATCCTCAGCAACACCAAAGAAATGCACCTCCGGGAGGGCCTCTTAGAAGCCCCAGAGCGATGGGACACCGGCCGATAGCCGAGAGGGGAATAGTTCAACAAGTGGCCCAAGGTTGTATCCCTTCCAGGTGGCAACCTTACTGCTCTTTTCATAACAGCCATACACATGACCTGCAAGATTGTTGGCAGGCCGGCAGAGGTCGGGGTCGTGCTGGTCGAGGAAGCCCGAGAGGAGCTCACCAAGGAGGCGGTCGAGGTCGGGGAAGGACGTCACCACGCCAACCCGAGTCCCCGGCTCGGCCAACCGCTTCCTCAGCCAGACAACTGTTCCCGACCCCCGCCTCTCCCGAGCGCGGCAATGTTAATGAGGAACAGGCCAACCAACGGAATGCAGTGTACGGGGCCATTCACGTGATTTCTGGAGGCCCCACCTATGGAGATTCCAACAGAGCTCGGAAGTCGCAGGCTAGGCGACTTGACATCTACCAAGTGGGTTGCAGTTCCGCCCAGGCTCAAGGCCCGCAGATCAGCTTCGGCCCATCAGATCTGCAAGGAGTAGAAGTCCCTCATGAGGACGCCCTGGTCATCACCGCGATCATAGCCAACTACCAGATCCACAGAACTATTGTGGATACGGGAAGTTCGGTGAATATCCTGTACTTAAAAGCTTTCGAGCAATTGCAGATTGAAGTGACCGAGCTCCGACCCGTGGCCACACCTCTGTTCGGGTTCACTGGAAATGAAGTACAGCCTTTGGGTCAGATCAAGCTGGCCATATCACTCGGCGAGGAACCCTTGAGGAGAACCAGGTGGGCCACATTCCTGGTAGTGGATGCCCCCTCAGCCTACAATGCCATATTGGGTCGGCCAGTGCTGAACGAGTTCCGGGCCGTGGTGTCCACCTTTTACTTAAAGGTCAAATTCCCAGTGGGTGACCAAGTGGGGGAAGCCAAAGGAGATCAGAAGGTCGCCCGCCGATGTTATGTTGATGATGTCCGAGT
The DNA here is from genome assembly GCA_024364735.1 of Boesenbergia rotunda. Lineage (NCBI taxonomy): Eukaryota > Viridiplantae > Streptophyta > Magnoliopsida > Zingiberales > Zingiberaceae > Boesenbergia > Boesenbergia rotunda. Next base: position 73,816 of record JAGFNQ010006692.1, on the reverse strand, counting down.
AGAAGTCAGCAAGGCTTGCCGAACTGCCCCAGCCAGTTGTAACATGGTGCAATCCTCTCAGCCCTCCCCCTGGGATGAAATGAAAGAAGAAAAAGAAGAGGTCCAATTATTGCCCGACCGAGAAGAGACCAGGGTGAGAATAGCTCCGGAGCTGCCGACCGACCTCCGGCAACAGCTGATAGAGTGTCTGACTCAAAATCAAGATGTGTTCGCCTGGTCTCAGCAAGATCTGAAAGGGGTCAGGCCCGAGATTATGGAGCACAAGCTGCATGTTTACCCTGACGCCCGACCCGTAAAGCAGAAGAAAAGAGATTTCAGCCCAGAGCAGAACAAGGTCATTAGGGCAGAGGTGGAAAGACTGCTGGAGGCTGGGCACATCCGCGAGGTCCAGTTCCCGGCCTGGCTGTCTAATGTGGTGTTGGTCTCCAAGCCAGGCGATAAGTGGAGAGTATGTATAGATTTTCGAGACCTCAACAAAGCTTGTCCCAAGGATCACTACCCGCTCCCCCGAATAGATCAGATGGTGGATTCTACCGCGGGAAGTGAACTTATTTGCATGCTGGACGCTTATCAGGGATACCATCAAGTCCCATTGTTCCCAGAAGACCAAGAAAAGGTTAGTTTTGTCACGGCGGAGGGCACCTATTGCTACACTGTTATGCCCTTCGGCCTCAAGAATGCCGGAGCTACATATCAGAGATTGATGAACAAGGTCTTTAAGGATCAGCTCGGGAGAAATGTAGAAGTATATGTGGATGATATCCTCATCAAGTCCATCCGAGCTGCTGACTTGATAGCTGATGTCCAGGAAACCTGCTGCACCCTTCGAAGGTATGGCCTCAAACTCAACCCTGCAAAATGTTTGTTCGGAGCCAAAAGCGGGAAGTTCCTAGGCTACATCCTGACTGAGCGGGGGATAGAAGCCAACCCAGGCAAGGTGAGAGCTCTGCTCGACATGCCGCCGCCCAAGAACCTAAGAGAAGTTCAGCGCTTGACCGGGAGGATTACAGCCCTGTCCCGATTCATCTCTCGGTCGGCCACCAGGAGTCTGCCGTTCTTCAAGATCTTGCGCAAAGCTTCCAAGTTTCAGTGGGATGCCGAATGCGACCGGGCTTTTGAAGAGTTGAAGACCTACTTAGCCGGGTTGCCGGTGCTAGCCAAACCGGAAGAGGGAGAACCCTTGTATGTTTATTTATCTACTACTGAAGAAGCTGTTAGTGCTGTGCTTGTAACCCAGAAAGAGACCGAACAGCGACCGGTCTATTTCTTTGGGCATCTACTTAAAGAAGCCGAGTGTAGATACACTACACTCGAGAAGTTAGCTTATGTCCTGGTGTTGATGGCTCGGCGACTGCGACCCTACTTTCTGGCCCATCCTATCCGAGTGCTGACCAATAGCACACTTGGGAAGGTCTTGATCAATCCGGAAGTCTCGGGTCGGTTGGTCAAATGGACAACTGAACTAAGCGAGTATGACATTCAGTATCAGCCCAGAACGGCGATCAAAGCTCAGGCCTTGGCAGATTTCTTGAGTGAACTTCATACGGAGGAAGAAGAGGGGGTCTGGAAAATATACGTGGATGGGTCGGCCACCCGGGTGGGGAGTGGCTTAGGCATTCTGTTGGTGTCTCCCAAAGGAGACCCCATTCATCTCGCGGTGCGACTAGAGTACCAAGCTACCAATAATCAGGCGGAGTATGAAGCCCTCTTGGCCGGCCTCCAGGCGGCCAGACAGGTCGGGGCCACTCGGGTCATCCTGCATTCTGATTCTCAGTTAGTGACTCAGCAGGTTGCCGGACGGTTCGAAGTGAATGATGAGAAGCTGCAGGCCTATGTAGAAGCATACCAGAAGTTACAAGCAGAGTTTCAAGAAGTCCAGCTTATCCAGATCCCTCGAGGGGACAATGCCAAGGCGGATGAGCTAGCTAGGCTGGCCAGCTCTGTCCGTCCATGGGTTTTCCCCAAACCTTCGCCCCAGGTCATGCTGGTGGCTCAAGTCGAGAGGGAAGCAGAAGCGAAAATAGAGAGGGACTGGAGAGCTCCATTCATCGCTTACCTGAAAGAGGGGACTCTGCCGGACAGCCCCGAGCAAGCTCGGCTATTGAAGATCAGAGCAGCCCGATTTACCCTGATAGGAGACGCGTTGTATAAGCGGGCTTTTTCCCGACCTCTAGCCAGATGCCTCGGGAAGGAGGATGCAGACTATGTGCTCAGAGAAGTGCATCTGGGGTGCTGCGGAAATCATTCCGGAGGACGGTCCATGGCTAGAAAGGTCTGCTGGCCGGTTACTTCTGGCCGACCCTTCAGAAGGACGCTGAGAAGATGGCTCTTTCTTGTTTTTCTTGTCAGAAGTATCAGAATCTTTCGCACCGACCTGTCGAGATGCTGAGGGCTTCCATTGTGTCCTGTCCCTTCGACCAATGGGGCATGGACATAGTGGGACCCTTTCCCCAGGCAGCTGGTCAGAAAAAATTCCTGTTGGTAGCAGTAGATTACTTCTCTAAGTGGGTTGAAGCAGAAGCCCTGGCTCGGATCACTGAGCAGGCAGTGAAAAAATTCCTCTGGCAGAATATTTTGTGCCGGTATGGCATACCTCATAAGCTGGTATCAGACAATGGTCGACAATTTCAAGGTCGGATAATCAGAAACTGGTGCAAAGAATTCGGGATCAAGCAGGCCTTCACTTCCGTGGCATACCCTCAGAGTAATGGCCAGGCCGAAGTCGCCAATAGAGAAATCCTGAAAGGGCTCAGAGTTAAGCTGGATCAGGTCGGCGGGTCCTGGGTAGATGAGCTGCCCGGTGTCCTATGGGCCCTTCGGACCACACCCAAAGAAGGGTCAGGATGCACTCCTTTCCAGTTAGTATATGGGAGTGAAGCGGTCGTCCCCATGGAGGTCGGCTGTGAGTCGGACAGAAGACAACTGTATGGAGAAGACAATGCCGAGAAAAGACGAGCTGAATTAGATCTGATCGAGGAGGTCCGCGCTAAGGCTTCAGTTCGCATGGCCGCTTACCAACAAAGGATGCGGAACAGATACAACCAACAGGTCATACCTCGACATTTCCAAGTGGGGGACAAGGTGTGGAAAAGAGTCAAGCCAGTTGGAGAAGTAGGCAAGCTGGAGCCTCCATGGAGTGGCCCGTTCCTGGTAGTCGAGGCGTTGGGGTCGGGAGCCTATTATCTACAGGATGCTCAAGGAAAGCGACTCGGAAGACCTTGGAGTGCAGTACATTTAAAATTGTATCGTGAGGAGAGTGGAGCGGAATAACTCTTGTAACTGTAATCGGAAAAAGCGATGATAAAGACCCACTCCGGCTTTCCGAGGGAAACAACCACAGCAAGTTATAAGTGAGCTTGCTCTCACGCACCCACCGGATCGGCGCCGACCGGGCGTGGCGTTCCACGTTCGGTCGGGCCCGGTCGGGCGTGGCGGTCCACGTTCGGTCAGGGTAAGTCGGACGGTGTCCAGACTCTTGCTAAGGCAAGTTATAAGTGAGCTTGCTCTCACGCACCCACCGGATCGGCGCCGACGGGCGTGGCGTTCCACGTTCGGTCGGGCCCGGTCGGGCGTGGCGGTCCACGTTCGGTCAGGGTAAGTCGGACGGTGTCCAGACTCTTGCTAAGGCAAGTTATAAGTGAGCTTGCTCTCACGCACCCACCGGATCGGCGCCGACGGGCGTGGCGTTCCACGTTCGGTCGGGCCCGGTCGGGCGTGGCGATCCACGTTCGGTCAGGGTAAGTCGGACGGTGTCCAGACTCTTGCTAAGGCAAGTTATAAGTGAGCTTGCTCTCACGCACCCACCGGATCGGCGCCGACCGGGCGTGGCGTTCCACGTTCGGTCGGGCCCGGTCGGGCGTGGCGATCCACGTTCGGTCAGGGTAAGTCGGACGGTGTCCAGACTCTTGCTAAGGCAAGTTATAAGTGAGCTTGCTCTCACGCACCCACCGGATCGGCGCCGATCGGGCGTGGCGTTCCACGTTCGGTCGGGCCCGGTCGGGCGTGGCGATCCACGTTCGGTCAGGGTAAGTCGGACGGTGTCCAGGCTCTTGCTCGAAGACAAATATGATTCATTATCTTTCGGCAATACATATCGACGAGCCAGGGTCTAAGGCCTGACCGAGCGAAATCACTGGATCAGGTTGTGCTCCTGACCAAATGTCATCTCTAAGTCAAAATACTGATCTAACTAAGCTATGATCCCGAGTCAGGGAAAAAGGCCCGGATCGGAAGAATAGCAGCGCGAATCGCCCGAACGCTTGACACTTAGCTAAATTTTCGAGTTGAACTAAAAGATTGAGCTAAGGACACTCGGGCGAACACCCCGGGCGTGGCTCCTCATGTGCTGAAAAACGAAAACGAGGTTAGATCAGCTTGATAAAGCTGAAATAGTCGGGCCCGCGCACACAAGACAACCGGGCTTAGTCAATAAGGATAATTCGTTGAGGTCGAGATAAAGCGCTAAGTTAGGATACCCACTCGGCCGAACGATATGCCTGGGCTCCAAGCAACGACCTGACTGAAAGATCAAGGGTTTAGATAAGCCGAGCTTCCGACACTTAGCCGATTTTTCGAATCGACTTGAGTAAGTTTATTCTACGATAATGATTTATGCATCCCGAGCAACCCATGCTCGGTAGAGTGTGGGTGTGTGATTCGCAGTACCAGCTTTCGGCGAAAGGGGAAGGTGCATCAAACAAACGACACTTAGCGAAAATCTCGCATGACGAAAGCAGCTAGACGAAACAAAGAAAAAGAAAAGCTTGCCGAAATAAACTAAGGCTCGGGGCCCTTACAAAATCAGGCCTCGAAGGCCAAGTCAGGAGGTCGAGTATCATTACAGAAATTGGAGAAATTAAGGACGAGAAGGAAACGGGCTGGGCACCAGCTCGGACAAAAGGGGGTCGGGGCCGCCAACCTAAGCAAGCCTAGGAAGATTGATCCTAGGTAAAGGGAGGAAAGGCGTCTTCAGGAATCGAGGCCTTAATCCGCCTCAGCGTCACCGCATCTGGTGGAAGGTCCTCGGGAAGATGGCCGGCCTCAGTTAATTGCTGGATGGCGCCTATGGCTCCGTACTTAATCATGCCGCCAGTCCGCTCAGAAATCAAATTCAGGAAGGAGTCTGACTGAATGTAGGCTACTCGGGCGGCTTCAATCCGAGCCGACTCGCCTGACTTATAATCCTCCAGTTCCTTCCTGAGTCGGGCAAGCGCACCTTCCTGTCCCGAGATGGTGGTTTCTCGAACGGCCAGCTGCGCCTCTTGGCCCACTATCTGCATCTCCAAACCCCGCATTGTCTCTAGCTGGGCAGCCAGCTCTGTTTCTTTGTTTTCAGGGCGAGCTGGGTTTGGTGATGGGCTGCATCCGATTCCTTCCACTTCTGCTGGAGCCCCTTAGCCTCGGTTGTCATCTTGGCCAGGTCGACATGAGCTCGGTTATACCGGCTCTTGAGGGTCTTGTTTTCGCCCTCCAGATGAGCCACCCGGTTAGTCAGACGCTCCGTCTGCGCCGCTGACTGAGTCGCCAACCGCTGCTCTTCCTCAGAACGGGCCTCCAGCTCCGATATATGAGACCTTAGAGCGGTTATTTCTGAGCGCAGCTGATCCAGATCCCGGTCACCAGAAGGAAAGGTGCTCTGCGCCACTCGAGCTTCCAGGTCCCTCACCCGTCTTTCGGCCTCCCGGCGTGCTCGAGTGTTGTCGACCAACGCTTGGCTGACTGAGTGGCCCAGCGCCCATTGCTGCGAAGTGAGGTGGAGGTCAGGAGTGGGGACGTAAGCAATTGAAGAAGGAAAGAAGATACCTGAGTCATTCCCACGAAAAAGTGGTCAGCCAAGGTGACAGAGTCCATCGCAAGGGACGCTGTCCATCCCTCCTCCCAGCCCGAGACCAAATTATCGTGCAAGTTCAAGGGCTGGGGTTGGACAGTCGGAGCTAAAGAAATAGCTGAAGGCACTTGAACGTCCACAACGGATCTCGGCGGAGAGTTTATGGACAAAAGGGCTTCAGCTGCGTCGGTGAGAGCAGTGCTCGACCGCGAGACGGAAGGATGGGGCGCGGACCTCGAGGTCGATGCACCGGAAGGTATTGTCACAGGAGCAGGAGGTCGGGCCGTCGGCCGAGGCACTGTCTGGGCCAGAGCCCGAGGAGCAGATGAAGGAATCGCAGCGGCTAGAGCTGAGCTAGGGGTCGGGAGTTGAGGGTTGGCCGCAACTTGAGCAGGGCCAGAAGGCGGGGTAGTTTGACCTTCCACGGTTGGTTCAGGAGACGAGGATATATCCACTCGGCGAACCAACCGGCGGCGTTTTCGGACCAAACCAGAGGAAGTGGCCGGGTCCGTTCCTTCTCCTTCTGCCTCCGACGGGGCGGAGGTCTCTTCGCTTGCCGCCTGAGTGGTGACCCCAGCCTCCTCAATCGGGAGATCCTCTCCTGGGTCACTGGCAGCAGCTATCGGAGGCTCAGGATCGGAGGCAACAGCAGTAACGGGAGACGCCGCACGAGCGGCTGCTAGCTGGGCAGCCAGAGCCCTCATAGCCTCATCCTCCCGATCCAGCACCGCGTCGACCCTCGCGCTAAACATAACTTCGGCTGCACGAAAGAAAAAGTTTTAGTTAGCACTAACGAGCTCACTAAGCAGGTAGAAACGTACCAAGGGTGCCGGGTAGTTCTGCCGGGACTGGGCTCAGCCGGAATAGATACAGCATCCCCTCGATCAAGAGCTTGCCCGCGTGGTATCGGGCTCCCCCGAGCTTAGAAACTGCAGAACGGTAGCCCGGTTCAGAACGAAGGTTCTTGGGTAGCTGTGGGTGATCAGGAAGGTTTTCTCTCCACGCGGTAGGCCAGCTCGGTCGGGGGATTGATTGGATGTAGAAGAAGTGAGATTTCCAACCTTTGTTGGAGGAAGGCACCTTCTCCAGGAAGGCAGAGTTAATACGAGCCTGGAAGTAGAAATTCCCGGGCTCTTGTTTCTTAAGATAATAGAAAAAATGAAATACTCGGGGTTCTAGGGGGATTTTGTGGGCGGTAAAGACGATCACAGCGCCGCACAAGATTCGGATCGAGTTCGGGGCTAATTGAGACAAAGAGACCTGGAAATAACGGCAGATCTCGCGGAAGAAGGGATGTAGGGGAAAGCGTAGACCGGCTAACAGCTGATCAGAAAAGACGGTGAAATGACTTAAAGGGGGCTGGTGTGCCCGACCTCGACGGTCGGGCTGAGTTATCGAATGGTCTTCGGGGATCGAGTAATCTATGCGTAAAGTTTCTAGCTGACCTAGGGTAAGAGAAGATCGGGTGGTCAAGTACCATGGCTCGGGAGGTGCAGACGGGGGTGCGGAAGATGAGGCCATCAAAACAAAATCAGAAAAGGCACGGCAGGAGTTCGGCAAAGAGAGAGAGTACCTAAGAAGGAAGTTCACCGGAGACACTGTTCGTCGGGGTCGAGGAGGTCGGACGGCGGAGATCGGACAAGAAGTGGAGGAAAAACGAAGGTCGGGATAGAAAGAGGCGAAATGAAAGGACAAACCTATTTATACTAGGGGTAAAACTAGGAGAGCCGTCCGATCCAGAAAAAGGAATTGGCGGGGTAGCCTCCTCGCCGTCCGATCTCTGTCATTCCCCAGACCTCGAAGCATCACTCACACGACTCCCAGGCCACGCCGATGACGTTCCGTTGTTCGAGACGTCCAGTCGGGAAACGACACGTGCCCCCCGCATTAATGAGAATTTAATGGAGGATATGGCAGTAAATGAGAGGATCGGCCGTACGAGGTGATGCACAGGAGGACAGAAAAGAGGCAAGCCGACCGAGCAAGGAGCCTAGTCAGTCGGACCACGCTCCTCCTTCGACTAGACTTGAGAGGGAGGCTTGTGATCCGGGCGTATTATTTTTAGAAAGATCGAGGGCTCGGTCGGGTTCATTTGCCGATCTGAACCGGTAGTAAGTAGGCCCGGGTAAAGATCGCCCTAGGGTCGGCGATCTGAGGTCAGGACCCTTGGGGACGGCCCTCCGAGGTCGGGATCCTTGAGGCCGGCCACATGAGGTCGGGATCCTTGAGGCCGGCCATCTGAGGTCGGGACCCCCAAGGTCGATCATCCGAGGTCGGGATCCTTGAGGTCTGGTGTTCGAGATCTGATACTTGTGATCACACAGAGACGACCAAACAACTGCAAGCCTATCTGCTCGCCTAAGCCTTCCTTCTCAGATATTCTTAAGATAATCCCCTTAGCATGATCATTGCCTGGCAAAGCCGCCGACAATTAAAGAGGGACAGAAAAGATATATGTGTCAGACGGTTACGAGTGTCAGGCGGCTATGGCAGTGTCATGGCATTTAATATAGCGGTCACTGTCGAGATCTGGCGATTGATCTTCTCTTAATGAGACATGACAGCTCACATATGGGAAGACTCTCTTCTGCCCCCTATATAAACCCCATTCGAACCTCAGAGAAGGGATCGCTGCCATTTTGCAACCACTCCACCATATTGAGAGCCCAATTTTGGTCCGACCTCCCAAACTACAGCAGACCGAGTCGGCTTGGTTAGACCGAGTCATCCAAGAGAGAACTGATCTTCGCTTGTCGACAGGATCACTTTGCTTTATCTATATTGAGATTTCCAAGTGGGTATTTGACTATCACAACATAGTTTTATATAATTTTTTTTATTATCTATAGCGATCATAAGTCGGTGGCAAACTCACAAGTGGGCAACAAGTTCGCGGCAAGAAATTGGTTCAAAGGAAATTCACAAACGGGGAAGGAGGTGAAAGATGTTGTAAAACCTTATGCCATATGAATTCTAAAAGCAGGATAAGAATTCAAAATGGAAATACAACAACAAAAGCATGGATCTTGTTTCTACGAAAGTATGACATAACAAAAATAAAACATAAATGCGACAAGAAATCTGATTAAAAAGTTATTGTTCTTGTCTTTAGCGTCGTCTAAGCGATCCAAATGCCTTTGAGTAGGAAGAAGTAGCAGAAGCAAAAGAAGATTGATCTTCCAAAAGGCTTGAGATTTGATGGCGCTGAATCCTCTCCGTCTAATGAGGAACAAAGAGTTGTCAAAAAATGATACCTTAAACCCTTGGAGACCAATCTTATATATAGAGGAATCCGATCTGTTATCAACCTATAGATAATAACGAATTGAGCTAACGGGTTCTATATAGTAAAACCATATCTGATAACCCGAAACCCAATGAACTCAAGTTCAATTACTTAAACGAGTTTGGTTCGTATTCATATGTACAACTTATAAATAAGTCCACCTAATAGGAAATATTTAGCAATCTCCCACTTAGGCTATCTGTGAGTTATGAATGAAATACAAATATAACTTTAATTGATATCAAATTTTATGGATACAAAATACTCCTGTAAATAATTTGGTCCATTAACTTCATTAATATAGGACTAAAGAGGTCATAGCTATAGGTCCAAGTAAGCCAACTAGAGGGGGTAAATAGCCCTGCAATAAGAACTTAATCTTTCACTTTTCCTTAGCAAGGATAATCAGATTAATCTAACAATAACAGGACCTAACTTGATTCGGTTGACCACATCAAAATTAACCCGGGATACTTACAATAGCAACTATATATGCCTGTAACAAACCCCACGAATAATCACAATATCAATGTCATTAATGACATAGATCACGACGTGAATGTGTAGAGTGGAAATTACATGAAATGTTATCAATACATGCTAATTTCCAACTAGTATAAAGTAACTCAAAAAAGATCTGATCATATTTGCAAATACCTTATGCTAAACTGCAATTTCAAATCATAATCCAAACCTTATGATTCCAAAAAGAATCTGTATCATATTTACAAGCATTAAATATTAAACAGTAGTAATATATCATAATATCATATTCAGAGTGTCAAACAAACATATAAATTTTCATTAATATTTTGAACTTTAAATATGTATAATAATCAAAATAAAATGTTTGTCTGTATTAACATAGAGCAATAAAATAAATATAGACTCTAACTAGATGAATTCTTCTTTCATAAGAAGAACTCTCATATTTACAACATGCGCATGAAACACCTTAGACATCAAGCCCTTGGTGAGTGGATCTGTAAACATAGAATATGTGTTGATACGTTTTATCATAATCTGACGACTCTGAACTCTTTCTTTAACCATTAGAAACTTGATATTAATATGCTTGGACTTCGACGAACTGCGTTGCTCTTGGCATACAATTCTGCAGTTTTATTATCACAATTGATCCTTAGTGGCTTATCAATGTCATCAAAGTTCTACAACGTTGTGATGAAAATCAGTAGCCAAATCTCATTATTGGATACTTTCTAGCATGCTATCAACTCTACCTCCATAGTAGAAGTAGTTATTAGCGTCTGCTTGACGCTCTTCCAAGATATAACTCCTTCAACTAACATGAAAATATATCTTGAAGTGGACCTCCGCTATCTAACCATCCAACAAAATCAGAGTCTGAATATTCAATCACCTCTAGGTAAACTCACCTCCGATATGTGAGCATATGTCATTTAGTTCTCTACAAATACTGCATCACTTTCTTTATAATTTTTCAATGTGATGATTCTGGGTTACAAACATATCTACCTAACATCCCTACTATAAATGCAATATTTGGTCATATACAAACTGTGCATACATAAGACTTCCCATAGCAAAGACATATAAGGGAACTGATCCATTTCCTTTATTTTAAGTTCAAGTCGAGGATACTGTTGTATGCTGAATCTATCACCTCTAGACGCAAGTGTGTCACCAAGTGCATAGTTTTGCATGTCATACCTTATAAGTACATTTCCAATATAAGCTTGTTGTGAAAGTCCTAAAATACTTCTTAAATGATCACGATATCTCTGTATGCCTAAAACAAAGAATACTTTAGCAAGATCTTTCATTTTAAAATTACAAGATAGAAATGACTTAGTTTCATGTAACATACTCTTATTATTGCTCGCAATCAATATATCATCTACATACAGAATAAGTATAACAAATTTATTCTCACTGAACTTGACATATATGCACTGATTAACAAGGTTTTCTCTAAATCCAAATGAGACGATTACTTGATCAAATTTTTGATACCAATGACGGATGCATATTTCAAATCATAAATGAACTTCTTTAATCTACATACTAGGTGGAAGTTTTCGTGTCCAATCAAGAGGACTAGACACTAGACACCAAATAGGAAGTCCTGGTGGACAGTCAGGCAGAGAAGCCTTAGTTGCGGCTAAGCAAGCAAGACCTAGTAAGTCAGTTAGACTGAGGGACAAGGAAGTCCTAGTAGGTCCGGTGGACCGAGGGGTAGGAAGACCTGGTGGGTCGAAGATCGGATGTCAAACGGATATACTTTCCACTTGAGGGGTGTCCTATAGTCCTTCGTTTGAGTGGGGATTGTTGCAGTTGCAAGGTTACAAACAAAATCCCATATTAAAACACACATGAGAAAGATCATGGACTTATAAGGGAAAGATATCTCTATTGATATAAGGTTTTTTGAATAGAGCCCAAAAATAAGACCATAAGGGCTTAGGCCTAAAGTGGACAATATCATATCATTATGGAGATATCTAAATTTCTTCAGTCCTAACACATTGTTTAACCTCTTGGAAAGATACAGGACCACTTTTTAACTCAATGTCAAACTCATGCTGTTGAAGATAAATATAATCAAGAGAAATTGTAGATCTCCTATCCCCAGTGGATCGCCTCAAAGTCACTTATACTTGAGGTAGTTGAGGAATTTACTCATCAATATTAGGCAATATCTCACTCTGAGTGATATGTTCCTCCAATTGCATTGGAGAGGTCATAAAAATAGCTTGGTTCACTACACTCACTAGATGTACAATATTCATAATGTGCGGTATGGTAACCACACCACTACTAATCGCACTAGTAGCGACCATTGGAGGATCGTCAACGCTTTCCTCAAAAGATACATTCCTGATATTATCACTGCCATTGTCCTCAATGAATTTGATATTTCCCTTTTCGAAGAACGATCTATTAGAGGGATCATAAAATTTATATCCTCTTGATTTCTCAGAGTAACCTACTAAATTACACCTAATAGACCTTGAGTTCAATTTCCTTTCATTAGGCCTATAAGACTTAGCCTCAGCTAGACAACTCGAAACGTGTAAATCCCTAATGCTAGGTTATCTATGGTCCACATCTTGAATAGAGTTTTAGTTACTGCCTTACTAGGTACTCTATTGAGCAGGTAAATTACAGTCTTGAATGCTTCACCCCACAAAGACTTACAGTCGAGAAGTGAAAGCCATTATACTTCTTACCATGTCTGTTAGGGTACAATTATAATGCTCAACTACACCATTCTGACTGGAAGTACCAGGCATGGTATACTAAGCCACAATCCCACACTCAACAAGGTAATTTGCAAAAGGTCATGGGCATTGTTCACCTAATCCATAATAATGACTGTAATATTCACCTCCATGATTAGATCAGACGATTTTAATTTTCTTACATAGTTGAAGTTCAACTTCAGTTTTGAAAATTTAAAAATATTGAAAGATTGTAACTTCCCATTACTAAGGTACATATAGTCAAATCGAGAGTAATCGTTTATAAAGGTAATGACATATGTTTGATCATTCCAAGATGTCTTAGGAAATGATCCATAAATATTTGTATATATAACTTCAAAACATTACTACAATGACTTGCTCCCTTATCATTTTTGTTAGTTATCTTCCCCTTAACACACTCAATGCAAACATTAAAGTCTAACATGTTAAGGGAATCGAGAATTCCATATGACATTAACCTTTAGGCGTTGTCTTGATATATATCTTAATCACTTATGCCACAATATATGGGTGAATTCTCTTCAGTCAACTTGTTTTTTGTACCTATACTATACATTATCATGCTATCAACTGTAGGAGTCATGGTGTTTTGCTTATAAAGCTTATCAACTAAGGAATCATTGCCAATCAATACTAAATTTAAGAAAATACTAAAAATTCTATTTCCAAATGAACAAGAATAACCTAATTTGTTTAAATAAGAAATTAAGATTAAATTTCGTTAAAAAGATTATATAATAAATGTATTTTCTAAATCCAAATAGACATCAGTTTTGAAACAAAACCTACAAAACTAAATGACTCAACTTTAACCTTCCTTCCATTCCCTGCATAGATATATCTTTCACCATCAAGCGGAAGTCGACTCCTAAGACAACTCTGCATAATGACACTTATATGAGTAGTAATACTAGTATCTATGTAAGAAAACAAGAAATTCTAAGGGCTAAAAGGCAAGAAGGGCTGATTTAAAGGGGGATAAAGCAAATAGCACAAGTTCAGGGGGTTTTCGCAAAAGACCAGACTTTAATTAACCCCAATTCCTTCCCCAGCGGCAGAGCCGAATACTCTTCCGTTTCTTCCTCTTCCTCTCCTCACATTAAAGCCTCATCTCAGCCAACGCCAAAGCCCGATCCCTTCCTCTTCTTCTTCGCAAGCCCTAGCGCAGCGAGTTGCCGGTTCTTCTTCTTCCACTCCTCTCACGCGATTTCCCCTATTTTTCGCTGATTCTCCTCTTCGACTTGTCAAGCGCCGGCGTGGGAAAGGGCTAGGGCACACGTGCTACTACCGACCAAACTACTCCCAGAAGCATCACTTCGTTATCTCGCCGATCGACTATGGTATAGCAGTGAGCGTCTTTTGGGTTGTGGGTTTGTTACTTCAGGGAAGGAGAAAACCTTCTGATCACGCCGGATTTGAGTGGTAGTCGATCTTCTCGGATTTGTACTGGGCAAGGGCTAAGGGAGCTGCGGCCGACAACCCTTTTAACTTCGGTTGTGAGGAGATCGTGGATGGTGTTCTTGAAGGCCTTTCTTCAATCTCGCAGTTTTTCATCAAATTCACTCAGAGTTGGTGGCCGGCACAAGATCTCAGTTAAGTTTTATATATTGGTTTCGATCTGAGTATTGGATTTCAGTCTCAGTTCTTGGTTGGTATCTAATCTTGTTATTAGGATGAGCTATGTATAATCTGTGAAGTTGATTACCTTCTGCTGGGTTAGGGTTGTTGCATTTCTTGCGTTGTTGTGAGTTTTGTTGTTGGTTGATTCGGTTGTGTAGGAGGTGTTCTGTGTTTTGGGCAGTTTGGTTCTGCCATTGATCATCTTGATCATCGTTTGAGTCATGGGTTGTGATAGTTTTCTTTCCTATAGTTGCTGATTCTGAGTTGGGTTCCCTGCCATGAAAATGTTGGAGTTGTTGTTGAGGCAATCAGCCCAAGAATGATCGGGAAGATCATGGTTTTGATGTGTGTGTCAATAAGTTTAAGGTTAGGGTGTTGTGTTGTATTTAATATGTGTGATTGAGTTTGCAGGACTTGGAGAATCACACTTGGAAAATATATCCGAGGGACGAGAGCCGAGGGAGGAGAGCTCCAAGGGCAAGCCGGGAAGTGGACTTCAAGGGCACACGTGAAGGGTGGCATGGAGGCAAGCTAAGGAAGGCTTGTGTGCGCATCCGAGGGACGATAGCCAGAGGAAGAAGACTTCAAGGGGCCAGCCAAGGGAGCATACCTGAAGGCGTACGTGAAGGAAAGTGTTTTGAGAGGTTGTAATTGAGAATGGAGGTTGGGCAGTCGACTGGCCAGAGGGCAGTTGACTGCCAAAACTCACAGAGAGTTTACAGCCTCGGACCAGTCGACTGCCCATTTGGCAGTCGACTGGTAACCCCCCAAAACTAGCCATTGGCTGGCATTTATTGCTAGACCAGTCGACTGCCCCAGGGGCAGTCAACTGGCGCGGGTCTGGACAGCTTGCGAAGTTGTCCTGTTCTCTTATAAAAAGAGGACTTTTCCGCACGTGAACGGTACGATTTTTCACTGTAACGAAGTGTTGTTCGTGCGATTAGTCTCTCGATCTTCCTCTCATTCTTCATCGTATTCTGTAAAGAGGAAGACAACGCCTTTGTAAAGGTTTCTCCACCTGAAGGAGACTTTTTATAGTGGAGGTGGAGTACTCATGTGGATCCTTGGATTAGTCACCCGTTCGGGTGGATACCAAGTAAATCCTCGTGTTAGCGTTGTTCTTATTGCTTTTCATTATATTTTTGTATTGCGCTAACAATTTTGTAGAGAATTCGACAAAGTGCTATTCACCCCCCCTCTAGCAACGTCAAACGATCTATCAATTGGTATCAGAGCTGGTTCGCTTCGGGAGAACTCACCGTCGACCGGAGTAAAGAAAATGACGTTTCAAGAGGGTTACAGCACTGCACGGCCGCCATTCTTCGACGGGAACGATTTTGCCTACTGGAAAGGTGGAATGCAATACTATTTGATGAACGATATTGAAAACTGGATTAGTGTTGTAGATGGATTCGATGCACCCGTCGATGAAAGAGGAGAGCCACTGCTAATGAGATCATGGCCGAAGGATGTCATGAAGAGGGCGGAATCAAACGCGAAGGCCACCACCACACTTCAATGCAGGCTCTCAAAGGAGCAACTCAACAAGGTGGGGTCATTCAAGAGCGCCAAGGAGTTATGGGAGAAACTCGTTGAACTCAATGAAGGGTCCAACGAGTCCAGAAGGGCTAAGAAGGATCTACTCGTTGCCCAACTCCAATCCTTGTCCATGAAGACCAACGAGACCGTGAGCTAGTTGCATGGAAGGGTGAAGGAGATCATCAACGAACTCCACGTGATTGGAGAGAAGGTTGAAAATCAGGATCTCGTAAGGTACATTCTACAATCCTTCCCGAGAACAACCTTGTGGGCATCAATGGTTGATGCCTACAAAGTATCAAGGGATCTTTCAATAGTTAAATTAGATGATTTATTTTCCGAATTTGAATTGCACGAGCAAGCTAATGTTTCGGCCAAAGAGAAAGGTATAGCTTTCATTGTAGAAAAGGAGAAGAAGAAGAAGAAGGAGAAGAAGAAGGTGGCCTACTCCTCTTCATCTGACTCGGAGGAGTCCAATGCCTCTATGGATAGCGACTAAGAGGCCTTCATGGTAAGAAAAATGTGTAGGGCATTTAAAAGTTTTTCTAACAAGTCTTATGCTAGGAAAGGATCAAAGGGCAAGGGCAAAGCAAAAGACATAATATGCTACAACTGTCACCAAGAGGGGCACATGAAGAATGGGTGCCCCCAACTAAAGAGAAGGGAAGAAAAGAAGGAGGAGAAGAAGAGAGGTGACAAGAAGAGGTCAAAGGGAAAGGAGAAGAGTGCCACCAACCTCAAGGCGACTTGGGATGATCCATCATCCTCGGAGGAGGACGAGGAGCACGTGCCCCACTTTGCGCTTAAGGCAGTGGACCATTCAGAGTCATCCGATGATGAGAGAAGTTCAAGTAGTGAAGAAGAAAGCGGCTCATCATCATCGTCATCCGAATCCGAGGCGTCAGTAAGTGAGGTATATAGCTTACCCTCTTCTACTTTGGTTAAGATTATCTCTAGTACCAACATGGATTTAGCTAAAGCTAGAAGGAAAATTAAGGACCTAAAAGATGAAATTGTCATGCTTAGAGTAGAATCTACAAAACTTAAGGAAGATTTGCATGCTTGTTCTACCACATCACATGATACATGCTTTGAAATTGAAAATAAGGAACTAAGGAAAAAGGTAGAGGACTCACAAAGGCACTTAGGAAATTTCAAGTGGGCTCTAGCAACTTAGACATGATAATTATCAGTCAAAGAGCCGTTTATAATAATGCCGGATTAGGATATAGGCCAAAGACCAAGGAAGTGGCCTTTGTCTCACTCATGGGTGTTGATGCAGTCTGACCCTAATTGTTGTTTTGGTGTTGACATCGATTTTAGTTTAGGTTGATGATTATGATGATTATGATTAAGTCCTGATCGGGGATCAGGCATGGTATGAAAAATCCTAGCTTGGAGGGCTAGGTATGGAAAATCCTAACCTGGAGGGTTAGGTGTGGAAAATCCTAGCTTGGAGGGATAGGTGTGTGAAAAGTCCTAATTCGGAAGAGGTGGGTGAAAAGTCCTAGCTTGGAGGGCTATGTGAAAAGTCCTAACTTGGAGGGTTAGGTGAAAAGTCCCATCTTGGAGAGTTAGGTGAAAAAGTCCTGGCTTGGAGGGTCAGGTCCTAGCTTGGAGGGCTAGGTTTGGAAAATCCTAATCCGGAAGAGTTGGGTGAAAAGTCCTAGCTTGGAGGGCTAGGTGAAAAGTCCTAACTTGGAGGGTTAGGTGCAAATTCTCAACTTGGAGGGTTAGGTGAAAAATCCTTAGCTTGGAGGGCTAAGGTGGATGAAACCCTAGCTTGGAGGGCTAGGTTGGAGCCCCTGGATCGGTCTGGTGATCGATCAGGGAGTTGGCACGGTGCTCCTTCGTGGATCGGTCTGGTGACCGATCCAGCGATGACTGATCGATCTGGTGACCGATCAAGGAGTATGCGTTTCACCCATTGCTTTGCTCCTGATCGGTCTGGTGACCGATCAGGATCACTGTGCAGATCGTTCTGGAGAACGATCCAGCATCGCAGGTTCCTCCCTATGATCGATCAGGACGGAGCCTAATCGGTCTGGTCACGACCTGATCGGTCTGGTGATCGATCAGGAGGTTTCCTGATCGGTCCGGTGATCGATTAGGAGATTTGGACTGTGAAGCTCAGAAATTGCCCGATAAAGGGGTGGATCGGTCGGGTGATCGATCCATAACCTGGGATCGGTCTGGTGATCGATCCAGGAGAGTCCCAAAGATTCGCGATTTCTAATTGAGCATTGGGGACTGATTAGGACGGAGCCTGATCGGTCTGGACCTAGCCTGATCGGTCTGGTGATCGATCAGGAGGCTCTCTAATCGGTCTGGTGACCGATCACTTTAATTCAAAATGCACTGTCAGACGCTCTGATCACGTCTGAACGTATCCGATTCTCTGCGCTTAACTTCTGATTCTTGATTTACTGAGTGATATGCTGTTCTAATACTCTGATCAAGCTGCAGGTGACAGGGAAGGATTCAAACACTCAAGGAGAAGTCAATGGAGGCTTTCCTTAGAGCAGGTTTGTCCGTTTTCCATCTCAGGTTGCAACGGCCGGAGCTGCAGACTGGAGTTGCTGACTGGAGCTTGGCTGAGGGGAGCTCAGGAAGTCCAGGGAGGCTCAGTGGTAGCTGGCGTTAGCAGGGAAGCAGCTGGAGGCTGCAGGAGATGTTGTCACTTGGTGCTGGTTGAAGCAGAGTTTAAGAGTTCTAGAGTTCGCGAACTGAGTTCTTGCTGCGCCTTAGAGTTCTCCACAACTTTGCTTGCGTGCTCTGAAGTTCCATCACCTTGAGCAAGCTACTGCAATCTTGAAGCAACCATTCATTACTTGAGCGCTAGAAGGGAGGAACAAGAAGCTTCGAGTCCAACAGCGAGAAGACACGAGGAGGAGGCTCTTGCGTGAGATCGTCGCTGGGTGGAGCTCTGAGGGAGCTTGCTGTGTTCTTGTCCTTGCCGAGTGCTAAGTAAGATCGTTCTCTTGTTTCATTGTGTTTAAACTTAAATCTGTGATTGAAATGCTGTGGAGAGGTTTCTCCACCGAGAAGGAGGTTGCTTTCTATCCGGTGATAACCGGGGCTTGATCTGCCGACGATCAAGGGATCGCCCACCTTAAGGGCACGCCAAGGAGTAGGGGCAAGTTATCCCCGAACCTTGTAAACCCTCCTTGTTAGCGATCTTGCTAGTTGTGTTCGTTTGCCTTCGTTTTCTGTTTTTGTTTTCTGCACTGTTTTGTTTCCATTGTTTCTTCCGCTGTGCTACTGATAAGGTTGAGTGCAGAAATTTGATAAGTGTCAAAGGTCAAAGTGTTTAGCTATATTCACCCCCCCTCTCTAGCCATCCGGGTTCCAACAAGTGGTATCAGAGCTTGGGGCTTTATTTTTGCGGATTAACAACTGAGAGCTACATCCATGGCATTGAGGGAAGACTTCTCCACCACCCGACCTCCATTCTTCGATGGCGCTGATTTCTAATATTGAAGATCGAAGATGGAATATTATTTAAAGATGGACATCAACACTTGGTTTGCGGTGAAGGAGGGATTCACCCCTCCTAAGGATGATGAAGGCAAAGAACTCGAATCATGGCGGTGGACAGTCGAACAAACTCGGAAGAGTGAAGCCGACGCGAAGGCGGTCGTCACTCTACAATGCGGCATGAACAAAGACTAACTCATCAAGGTTGGTTCTTTCACAAGTGCAAAGGACTTGTGGAACAAGCTCATCGAACTTCATGAGGGCACCCGAGATTCAAGAATCGCCAAGAGGGACTTGTTCCTCAATCAACTCCAAAATCTCTCCATGAAGGAGAATGAAACGGTAAGTGAGCTCCATAGCCGGTTCAAGGAAGTCCTCAATGGGCTTCATTCGATTGATGAAAAGGTCGAGAATCGCGACCTTGTGAGGTATGTACTAAAAACATTTCCAAGGAATGCTTTGTGGTCATCCATGGTGGATGCCTACAAAGTCTCTAAGGATTTATCTATTATTAAGTTAGATGATTTGTTTTGTGAAATGGAATTGCATGAAATGGCTAACAAAGGCCCCAAGGAGAAGGGGATTGCCTTAGTTGCAGGGGACTGATCCAACAAGAAGAAGAAGGAGAAGGAGGTCTCTTCATCTTCATCCTCTTCCAAATTCGAGTCCGATTCCGAGGAAGATGGCAGCGGCTCCTCATCCTCCGAGATGGCAAACTTTGTGAGAAGGATGATGAGAAGGGGTCGATGCTTCAAGAGTAGAGGTAACTCTAGTGAAGCTAAACTTAATAAGACTAATGCTTCTTGCTTTGAGTGTGGTAGGAAAGGACATTTCAAGAATAAATGCCCAAAACTAAAGAAGAAGGAGGAGAAATCCAAAAAGAAAGAAGAAAAATCCAAGAAAAAGAAGAAGGCCTTGAAGGCCACTTGGGATGAGTCATCCTCAATGAAGAGAAGGAGGAGAAGAACACAAGGCATGTGACACTCATGGCATTGGGAGATCAAGAGAGCAGTGATGAATCTTCCAACTCATCAAACACGGCTTCATCATCTTCGGATGATGAAGAGGTAACTTCTCCCGAGTTAGAAAAATGTTATAGAGCAATTGCATGTTTAACTAGTATGTTGAAAAAGTCAAAAAATAAGGTTAAATCTTTGCAATTAGAAATTGACCAATTGAAGTTGTCTAGGGATGATAACATTGATGACTTACATGTTGAATTGTTAGAAGATGAGATTAAGTCATTGAAACTTGAGGTTGAAAATTTGAAATCCTCTAAGGTTGAGGATGTACATGATTTCCATGATGACTTGCTAGTAGAAGAGAACAAATCATTGAAGAGTGAAGTTGAGAAACTCAAGAATATTCTTGAGAAGTTCTCAACTAGCTCTAAAACCCTAGATATGATCTTGAATGCCCAAAGGGCAGTTTACAATAGGGCCGGTATTGGTTACCATCCCAAAGAACCCTCATTTGTGTCTCTTATGTCTAGGACTGATATGAGACAATCTAGGACACCCAAGGTTCGAAAGAAAGTTGTCAAGGCATGGGTGCCTAAGTCTTGTTTAGTTGATGCTTTAGGTCCCAAGGTTTGGGTACCTAAAACTTCTATTTTTCGAATTGTGTAGATTATGATTGAGGGGGAGCATCTATCAACTTGGTTCGTTGATAGTGGGTGCTCCAAACACATGACCGGGGATAGATCATTGTTTACCACACTTCACAAGAAAAGTAGAGGTAATGTTTCATTTGGTAACAATGGTAGTCTTAAGGTCATAGGAATAGGAGACATTCAAATATCCGAATGTCTTAGAATTTCAAATGTCCTTCTAGTCAAGGGGATGAAATTTAATCTCCTAAGTGTCAGTCAATTGTGTGATACGGGTTACACAATTGATTTTCAACCAAGTCAATGTCTAGTTAGACAACATGACACCTTGGACACGGTACTAGTAGGAACAAGAGTAGACAATATTTATCAAGTTTCATTTAAAAGTGCTACTAATGTTTCTGCTAAGTATTTCATGTCAAAAGAAGAAGAGTCCACCCTTTGGCACCGGAGACTTGCACATGTGAACATGAAGAACATCCGGAAGTTGGCCAACAAGGGGTTAGTTCGTGGCTTACCAAGCATCAAGTATGAAAAAGACAAACTTTGTGATGCATGTCAAATGGGTAAGCAAATAAAATCTGCACATAAAGGTAAAAGCGCTGTAAGTACATCTACTGCTTTAGATTTACTTCACATGGATCTATTTGATTGTAGTACTATCATATCATTGAATGGAAGTAGATATTGCTTTGTGATCATTGATGATTTCACTAGATATACATGGACTTACTTTTTAAAATATAAGGACCAAACCTTAGATATTTTCATTTCTTTTTGTAGGAGGGTAGAAAATGAGAAATCATTAACAATTAAGACAATTAGAAGTGATTATGGAGGTGAATTTCAAAATCAGAGATTTTTAGAATTTTATCAGGATAGAGGGTATAGACATGAGTTCTCTACTCATAGAACACCACAACAAAATGATGTTGTAGAGAGGAAGAACCGTGTTCTACAAGAAGCTGCACGAAGCATGCTTAATGAGTACTCACTCCCAAGTTACTTATGGGCCGAAGCTGTAAATACAGCTTGCTATGTGCAAAATCGGGTCCTCATTCATAAGTTTTTAGGAAAGACTCCCCATGAACTTTGGTTTGGGAAACCACCTACGGTTAAATACCTTAGGGTGTTTGGTTGTAAGGTGTTCATCCTAAACACCAAGGATCACCTTGGAAAGTTCACGGCAAAGGCTGATGAAGGGATACTGGTCGGGTACTCCCTGGTTAGCAAAGCCTACCGAGTCTACAACAAGAAGTCTAGATTAGTTGAAGAGTCTTCTGATGTGGTTTTTGAAGAAATTCCAAAATCAAGTGACTAATCAGAAAATGTAGAAGGAGTCCAACTTGAACTTAGGAGACTAAGTTTGAATGAAACTCCGAATGTTGTTGATGGTGATGAGTCTAATGACGGTGAACCTAGACAACCCATAGATCAGTCGGATCCTGAGGCTGAACTTGTGTCTAGTGAACCCATTCTAGAAGCACCACCAACACCAAGGCAAACTAGATTAGCCTCTAGTCATCCCCAAGACCAAATTGTTGGAGATATCCATCATGGGGTTAGAACTAGATCATTCTTCCGGAATGAGGCTAATGAAGTTGCCCTAATTTCCGAAATTGAGCCTAGGAAGATTGATGAAGCATTAAATGATCCCGATTGGATCATTGCAATGCAAGATGAACTAGGTCAATTTGAGAGGAGTCAAGTTTCGGACTTAGTCCCTAGACCTAAGAAGACCACCATCATTGGAACCAAATGGGTCTTCAAAAACAAATTGAACCATAAGGGAGAAATCATTAGAAACAAGACACGCTTAGTAGCCAAGGGATACAGTCAAGTTGAAGGCCTTGATTATGATGAGACTTATGCTCCCGTGGCACGATTAGAGTCCATTTGATTGATGCTTACATTTGCGGCACATCGTGGCTTCAAATTATATCAAATGGACGTCAAATCAGCCTTTCTAAATGGTCTGATTAGAGAAGAGGTCTATGTCGAACAACCTCCGGTGTTTGAGAGTACCAAATTTCCAAACCACGTCTTCAAAATCAAAAAGGCACTTTATGGCCTTAAACAAGCACCTCGAGCTTGGTATGAGAGGTTGTCAACATTCCTCATTGAAAAAGGCTTCGTTAGAGGCCAAATAGACCCTACATTATTTCTGCGTAGAGATGGTAACGATATTTTTGTAGCCCAAGTATATGTCGATGACATAATTTGTGGCTCAAATAATAAGGGCTATTTAAATGAGTTCATTGGACACATGGAAAGTGAATTTGAGATGAGTCTAGTGGGAGAGTTGACTTTCTTCCTTGGACTTGAAATCAAGCAAACCCGAGATGGGATCCATGTGCACCAATCGAAGTATACACAAGAAATGCTTCGAAAATTCAAAATGAGTGATTCAAAAGAGGTAACCACTCCCATAGCTACAAATACAAGATTAGACAATGATGAGAGTGGTAAACCCGTTGATTTGACTCAATATCGAAGCATGATAGGTAGTTTGCTATACCTCACAGCTAGTCGATCTGATATTCTTTTTGCTGTGGGTATGTGCGCTAAGTATCAAGTTTGTGCCAAGGAATCACACTTAATCGCTGTTAAGTGAATTTTGAGATATCTCAAAGGCACAATTTGTGTTGGTCTATGGTACCCCCGTACCGAGTCATTTGATCTTATTGACTATACCGATTCCAACTACGCTGGATGTAAGTTGGATCGGAAAAGCACAAGTGGGGGCTGCCAATTCCTAGGGTCATCCTTAGTTAGTTGGTCAAGTCGGAAGTAACATTGTGTTGCTCTCTCCACGACCGAGGCAGAATATATTGCTATGGGAGAGAGTGTATCACAGTTGTTGTGGATGATTCACACTCTAGAGGACTATGGATTGAGTTATAAAGGTGTGCAAGTACTGTGTGACAACATTAGCACAATTAACCTAACCAAGAATCCAGTCTATCATTCTAGGACCAAACACATTGAAGTGAGTCACCACTTCATTAGAGATCATGTAGCTAGGGGAGATATTGTACTCTCGCATGTAGAGTCCAAATCAAACCTAGCTGACATTTTCACTAAACCACTCCCCGAAAATGAATTTAGTTTTCTAAGAAGGGAGTTGGGAATGTGTCGTGCTTCATGAATTTCAAAATGCATTCAAAACCCTTCATGATTATTTCAAAATTGTTGGGATACAATTGGGTAACTTTGGGGACATCTCACACAAACTCTAAGGTTTTCCAAAACGTTTTTGTTTGCTAGGAATGGGGTGAGATGTTAGGATCAATTCAATTTCTCAAAATGTCAATGCATCCCTTGAGAAATTAAGTTGACGAGATAATAATCACTTCGGTGACCAAGTATGGGGAAAACCAATGCATAACATATGTGTATTTGGCTCCATGATCATACTTGGACATTCCAATCAAGGAAACTTGATTGGAACCTTGGATTTGGCACAAATTGTTTGGATGATTGTTGTTTGAGTTTGACTCCACTTTGGTGGAGCAAAGTGACTTGTTCAAACCCTAAGGACTTTTGATCCCTGATTGGAGATCAATTATAGACAAGGGACGGCTTCCAAGATCGATATCCTTCACCAAATCCCTTTGGAAATCATGGAACAATCTAAAACTGAAAGTTTCAGATCGTATCTGAAAGTTTCAGGAACCCTGATCGGTCACTGGACCGATCAGGAGTAGGGCTGATAGGTCCCCGGACCGATCTGGCTCCATCCTGTAACGATCGGTCCACATACCGAACGGAGGGGCAGCAGTGACTTTGCGAAATCTTGACCAAACTTACTGAGCTAGCCTGGATCGGTCCCCGGACCGATCTGGCACCATATGATGATCGGTCCACAGACCGATCAGGGGGCTCACAGGTTTCCCTCCGAACCCTACTGTTCGTGTCCTGATCGATCAACCGATCGATCAGGAGAGCGCTTGATGTAACGCCCCAAAATTCCCATTTTTAGTTCTTAGAGTCCTTAGAATTATTAAAAATGGTTTAGAAATATTCTAGATATTTTTAGGGATTTTTAGAATATTTTTATAGAATTTTCCGAGTCCGTTTAGTATATTTAAAAAAGGAAAAACGTTTAAGGGCAGCAGGGGGTTCGAACCCTTCACCTGCGCCGTGAGAGAAAAGTGGGCGGACCAGCTGCGCTGGGTTGGTTTTGTTGAAACAGATTGAGCGAAACAATAGATAAGGTATAATTAGGTAAATTCGCCCCCATAAGTATAAATAGATAATTAAGGAGAGAAGTTTTATTTTCTTCCCCCAAACCCTCACGCCGTCTCTCTCTCCTCCCTTGGGCGAAAACACACCAAGCCCTAAGGCTTCCTCCGGTGGCCGGCCAAGGCTCTCCTCCGAGAGATCTTCCAATATTCGGAATCCCCACGACGAGAGGAACGCGTGAGCGCGAAGAAATCTCCGAGACTTCGAGTTTCTCCGGAACCTCCGACGCCATTCTTGGTTGTAAGTCCAAGATATCAAGGTAAGTACTGCTCACCTGCAGTAAGAGGCGGTTTTTCCGCGAGAATTTCCTTTAAAAGTTTTTAAAAGTGATATTTACTTCTTGTTAAGATTTTTGCATTTGATCTTAGTTCATTATATGCTTATATATTTTATTGAGTGCCCTATATGAGATTAGGGACCAAGAAAAGCTATGAGAAAAGAAAAGAGAAGATAAAGATAAGAAAAGAAAAGGCCAAGGCCTTAAGAAATCCCCAAAAGTCAAGACTTAGGGATTTTGGCACGCAAGGTGCTCGAGAAAATGCCAAGGCATTTACAGATAAGAAAGAAAAGAAAGAAAAGCTATTTTATTTTCTAAGGCCAGTACCCGGAGTCCAAGGGCGTCGTTAAAGAAATCCAGGTGTCCAATTCCAAGGTCTTGGCCCTGGTAGACCAAGGTCTACTCTATTAGGATTGGTGGCTCGCTACCCCAACCTTTTAGGGAACGCGCATGAGATGGTACTTACGTCTTCAGTGGATCCAAGTGATTATTATTTTTAAGTATATGCTTTAGCAAAGTTTCCTAAAGTTTCAGAAAGTTTTCAAAAGTTAAAGAATAGCTAAAGTTTCAAGTTGAGCCAAGAAAAGTAAATTGAGATTTTTATTGCTTGAGTATGCATGTTTTGAGTTATACATGTTCTTAGTTTTCTTCCAAGCATATTAGTATCTCATATGATGTCCAGTTTGATCTAGAAGCATGTTTGCATATTTAGA
>JAGFNQ010006692.1:0-41628 GCA_024364735.1 Boesenbergia rotunda | reverse complement strand
TGTTGCTCCCGCACTACTTAATCAAGACCAAGTCTTGGTACATTTCTATTTTTTTTTGTGTGCAAGATTTGTTCTTAATGGCCAATCAAGAATGGAACAGTACCCGTCCACCACTCTTCTCCGGCAAGAACTTCAACTCTTGGAGAAGTCAAATGGAGTCGCTTCTAAAAGCCCACATGGACCTATGGCTAATCATCCAAATGGGATTTTCTTTTCCCGTAGAAGATGGAATGTCGATCGCTTGGGAGAAATTGGCGAACCAACTCTGAGGAAGATCGAGACTGATGCTAAGGCAACAGTAATCTTGCAATGTGGTCTAACCAACGAGCAACTCAAACTAGTAGGTCCATTCAGATGTGCTAGAGAAATCTGGGAAAAACTGATTAACCTTCATCAAGAGATCTCAGATGAAGAAGAAGATCAGGTAAATTATCTTGCCTTTTCGGTCCAAGCACAAACAGCCGAGTCAGAGTCTGAACCAGAATCAAACGACGAACTGACAGAGATGGTAAGTAATTTTAAATGCTTTTCAAAATTAGAATTAAATAATCAAACAGATACTATAATGGTCGAGGAGGTATAATTTCTATTGCAGGGAAATCTCCTAAACAACTACCAAAGAAGGAGCTTCAACAAGTATCCGAGTTCGACTCAGACACGGAACCAGAAGATGAATCTAGATCCGAGACAGCAACAATTAAGGGGGAGATTCCCAATAAGGAATCAAAAGGTAAAATTACAAATTTAAATTTTAAAAATCATATAATTTGTTACATATGCAGGGAGAGAGGGCACTACCAAACTAAGTGTCCTACTCGTAAGATTCAAACGATACCACCGACGGCAACAAAGAAACGAGCTCCAAAAGCACGAAAGAACAAGAGTCGCATTCAATGCTTCAAGTGTCAGGAGTTTGGGCATTACAAAGAGGAATGCACAGATAAACGTTACAAAGATCCAGGGCAACCAACCAAAATGGGTAACTGTAATTTACATCCAAATCAACTCTTTACCTTGAATACTGATAGTTTAATTAATCTCCCTTGGTCAATTTAGATATGGATGCATGCTTAGATAACTTAATGAAATCATGTATATTAGCAAAGTCAAAATTCAAAATATTAAGACAAGAAAATGAGACTTTGAAAATTAAAATTGATATACAAGAAAAACTGATTAATAATTTTGCAAACTTAGAAAATCCAGAAATTTCTCCTCACTATGACATTATCTGAAGTTTTGTTTTGGCTATTCATAGGACTAGATAGCTTAAGGACTTAACCAATTACTTGAAATTTGAAAACATAGTATTGGGAGGAGGTGAGATGATAGTACGTTGGGGAAACCAACTCTAATAAGATCAAGTCTACTTGGTCTCTTTAGACTGGTGAAACCAGCCGAAGCTACCGATCCAAGACCCAAGCTAGTTAGACCAGAAAATGACCTAATTTAATTTGAAAATGAAATTTCATTAAAAGGCTTTGTCTAGGAAAGGGTGGATGATCCCATAAGGCTATGGCCAAAGAAGGCCTAGTGCCTCGCCAAGACCTGGAAGCCAATTTCTGAAATTCAAATTCAAATTATCTTTTGTCAAATTCGAATCTAACACAAATTTCAAATAATTATAGATTCTAATCTGTTTTCAAAATTTCTATTTTTCAAACTTATTCTGTTTCAAAAATCACTTAATCAGTGTTCAAAATTTCTGCTTTCTAAACTTATTTTTTTTCAAATCTGTTTTCAAAATTAAATAACTTTTTTTAAAATAAATGAAAATTCCTTTTCAAAATTAATTTTTACCTTCAAACCTGTCTCACAAGAACTTTTAAGGCTAACTGTTTGAAAACCCTAGATTGGGTGAGACAGGAAAATTAAGTTCAAATTAAAATTTCTTTTATGTTGTGTTTTAATTCAGAGGATAATTCCAACATAGTCAAACCATGATTAACATAGTCAAACCTTAGTCAACTGAGTCAAACATGGTCAAACCTAGTCAACACTAAGGTCTTAGATAAAGTCAGTCTATGTCGGATACAGGGGGAGTTCTTCTTAATATTTTTTTTTATTTCTCAAAATCCTTATGCTTTAAAACTTATTTTCATCTCAAAATAAGGCTTTCAAAAGTTGATTCAAAAACCTTAATATATTACTATCGCTTTGGAAAAATAATTATCATTTCAATTTTTTTTTAAACTGTGTTATTATTCCAAATTGAGTTTTCAAAAATTTATCTCCTTGAAAGTTATCATACTCAGAAGATTGTTCAAAAGTGCTTCTTTTGATCTTGACAAACCCTAAAGACACAGAGGAAAGGTCCACTTCATGATCTTCAAGGACTCCTAGGATGTGTCAAATTAAGGGGGAGTCTAAGTCAAAAGAAAAATTTCAGAAAAAGTTTCTTTTTACTTATGTCTTTGTTAAACAGTTCTTTCTAATCTGACTCAAACCTTAAGACTCAAAGGAAGAGTACTTGTGGTCAACAAGCTTCCCAGGACTGAGTCAAGTTTAGGGGGAGGTCAAAATTAAAGGAATTATTTAATAACATGTTTTATTTCAAACTCTTGCAAAAATCTAAGTCTTTCAAAATACTATTTGTTAGAATTTGTGTGACTTATGAAATTGTTTTCGAAATAACATTTACTTAGGTTGGAAAATTTCCAGGACACTTAGGAAATGTCCTTGTAGTCAACAAGGTTTCCTAGGATGGTGTCAGACTGGAAAATGAACCAAGTTAAGTAAAACATTGAACCTTCAAAAGTTCACACACTTTTTTAGAATATATTTTTAAGTACTATCATTTTTTTAAAATTTACTTGAGTTTGAAAATTTCCAGGACACTTAGGGAAATGTCCTTGTAGTTAACAAGGTTTCCTAGGATTGTGTCAGACTGGAAAAGAAACCTAGTCAAGTGAAATATTTTGTTTTCAAAAAAAAATCTAATACTTTTCTAAAAGTACGTATGTATTTCAAATCATAATTTATCTCAAAAGTACTTGAAAAATCTTTTCAAAACTCTTTTTCGAAATTTTTTTTCAAATACAAAATATTTTTATAATACTCTTCAAAATGGACTTAATCTGGAAATTTAAGCTTTTGCTATGCTTTTAAGAGTTATGCCAAGTATTTTTATGTTTTCAAAACTCATAAGCTCTGATACACAATTTATTCTCAAAACTTCTTTCAAAACACAATTTCTTTTCAAAATCTTTTAAGTACTTAAGTATTTAATGGGTATTTTTTTACTTAATTTTCTCAATCAAGTACTTGACACTTAATTTTCAAATTCTTCTAAAAAGTACTTGCTCCAAAGTTTAAAAACTTGTTAAGCCTGAAAAATCCTTTTCTTGAAAATTTTCTAAGCGTGAAAAATTTCTTGAAAAATTTTCTAAGTAAAGTTTCCTTTTCTAAAAGTTAAAATTTTTTTTAGAAACTTGGAAATTTTGCCTAAGTAAATTTTTTTTTGCCTTATAAAAGGTTGTAAATTGCTTTTAAGCCTGAAATTTTTTCATAACGGTAAATTATCTAAGTGTAAAAAGTTTTGAAAATGCTTTTACTCGATTCTTGAAAAATACTTTGTCAAAAACATAAAGCACTTAGAAAAACTCATAAATCCCTGTTAGATACCTTGTTCACCCATGCTTGTTTTTGATATATGTCAAAGGGGGAGGAAAGGTCAAAGTTAAGAGTTAAGTTAATTATTCAGGGGGAGAATGAGCATGAGAAATTTTTTCTCTCTCTCTCTTTTCACTGTTCAAATTACATTTGGGTTTAGACTGTTACGAATTGATATGTTTTATTAGTCTTAACCTTTATGCTTAAACTGCTATCTTTTTCCTTAACTTTGAATTGTGTTGCCATAATCAAAAAGGGGGAGATTGTTGGTGCACGAAGCACCAGATCGAACCTTGTTTTGATATTGGCAAAGGATTCAAAGTTAAGGGTTATTTATTGTCTAACAATGCTGCTTGAGAGTGCAGGAAACAAAGTCCTAGCGAAGGGCTGTTAGGCACCTGACGATGGGCTGTCAGGAAACCAAGTCCTGGCGAAGGGTTGCTGGGCGAAAACCAAGTCCTGGCGAAGGGCTGCTAGGCGAAAACCAAGTCCTGGCGAAGGGCTGCTGGGCGAAACCCAAGACCTGGCGAAGGGCTGCTGGGCAAAAACCAAGTCCTGGCGAAGGGCTGCTGGGCGAAACTCAAGACCTGGCGAAGGGCTGCTGGGCAAAAACCAAGTCCTGGCGAAGGGCTGCTGGGCGAAACTCAAGACCTGGCGAAGGGCTGCCGGGCAAAAGTCCAACTCGAGGATCCGGTTGGCACCAGGTAAATTCTCCCGAGAGGAGTAGGTGAGGACGCGTTCCCCTTGAGGGAACATTAGGCGTCGGTTCGACCTAGGGCTCCATTTTGGAGACCAAAGTCAGAACCAAGATAGCTAAGGCTGTATAAACTAACATAATATTTACTGTTTTGGACTAACCCTGGATGCAGGACCGAAGGACTGTGTATCTGCAGCTCAGAGAGCCTCAAAGGAGTGAGGCAGTAGCTGGGCAGGGCACCCCGAAGGTTCCGGGCGCCCCCAGAGTCAACCCAAGTCAGCAGACCAAGAAAAAGCTCCGACAGCAGCATTTCAGGGCGCCCCGGTTGTTCCGGGTGCCCCGCGCACTCCGGGCGCCCCGCGTGTCGCGGGCGCCCCCAGTGCCACGCCGACTATCAGTTGCCCTCGCGAAGCCAAAAGATGAGGCTTTGACCGGTCAACCCGGGCGCCCCGCGCGCTCGGGGCACCCCGGTCAAAGCTGATCCCGAAGATAAAGAGATCAGCCTTGACCGAAGCGATCACCGGATCGGAAGTCACGTGGGGGGGCGCCCCCGTCGACCAGGGCGCCCCCAGGCCCTATATAAAGGGCCCTCGACCTCCTTCTTCAGTGCATCAATTACTGCAACGCTTTCACGCTCTACTGCTTTCATTCAACGCATCCAAACGCTCTGACGACCACGCTCTGCTCCGGAAACTTCCCGACTCAAGAACGAAGCGTCGTCGACCTCCCGCTGCACCGAAACTCGAGCCTACCCCGGGAGTTGGTAAATACAGAAGTGTAATCTTTCTTATTGCAATTTGTATTTCTCTTCTGTACTCATTCTACGCATTATAGAATTGCCCAAAGTAAACGGTCAACGACCGTGGGCCTTGGAGTAGGAGTCGACTCAGGCTCCGAACCAAGTAAAACGACCTTGTTAGCGTTGTGTTGCTTTGTCTCTATTTCCGCCGCGCACTTACTCTTTTTAAATCCGAACGATTTGCGACATTCACCCCCCCCCCCTCTATCGCATCTCTCGATCCAACAGTCTAGACCCACAACCAATAACTCATAATGATGAGCTATCAGTTGAACCTAAAACAACACCACCTCTTCGTAAGTCTGATAGGACACGCAATATTCCAGAGAGATACGGATTTCTCATAAGTGAATCAAATGACGTGTTACTCATAAGTGATGACGAACCTATCAGTTATGAAGATGTTCTAAAAAATTCAGAAAGGGACAAATGGCTTGAAGCCATGAAGTCGGAAATGGATTCCATGTACGAAAATCAAGTATGGGACTTGGTTAACCCACCTGAAGGGATTAAACCCATAGGGTGCAAGTGGGTTTTCAAGAAGAAAACCGACATGGAAGGTAATATTGTTACCTTTAAGGCTAGATTAGTGGCAAAAGGATATCGTCAGAAACAAGGAATTGATTATGACGAAACCTATTCGCCAGTAGCTATGCTTAAATCCATTCGGATGCTCCTAGCCATAGCAGCTCATTATGATTATGAAATATGGCAAATGGATGTGAAAACAGCTTTCCTTAATGGAAACCTGCTTGAGGATGTATACATGATACAACCTGAAGGTTTCACATCGGTTGATAAAACCAAAGTATGCAAGCTTCGACGATCCATATATGGACTAAAGCAAGCATCCAGGAGCTGGAACATCCGTTTTGATGAGACAATCAAAGAGTTTGATTTCTCACAAAATCCTGACGAACCTTGTGTGTACAAGAAGGTTAGTGGGAGTGCAGTCGTATTCCTAGTATTATATGTCGATGACATATTACTTATAGGAAATGATATATCAGTCTTACAGACAGTTAAAATTTGGTTGTCCAAAACTTTCTCCATGAAAGACCTAGGAGAAGCAACCTATATCCTTGGGATTAGAATCTATAGAGATAGATCAAAATGGTTGCTTGGTCTTTCGCAGTCTACATATATAGACCGAGTGCTAAAAAGGTTTAGCATGTCGGAATCCAAGAAAGGCTACCTTCCCATCAGGCATGGGATCAACCTTTCAAAGTCTATGTGTCCGCGCACAGAAGACGAGAGGATTTGCATGAATAAGATTCCTTATGCATCCGCAATAGGATCAATCATGTATGCTATGTTATGTACTAGGCCCGATGTATCGTATGCTCTGAGCGTCACAAGCAGATACCAGTCGAATCTAGGAATGGATTATTGGGCGGCTGTCAAGACAATCCTTAAGTACTTAAGAAGAACTAAGGATGTGTTCCTAATATATGGAGAAGGAGATATGGTAATACGTGGGTATACAGATGTCAGTTTCCAGACAGATAAGGATGACTCCAAATCGCAGTCTGGATACGTATTTGCTTTGAATGGAGGCGCAATAAGTTGGAAGAGTTCCAAATAAGACACCGTAGCGGATTCTACCACAGAAGTGGAATATATCGCAGCTTCGGAAGCAGCAAAGGAAGCAGTCTGGATTATGAAGTTTGTCTCCGAACTTGGTGTGGTTCCAACCATTGATGAAGCAGTGCCAGTTTACTACGACAACAATGGAGCTATTGCACAAGCAAAGGAACCAAGGTCTCATCAGCGATCCAAACACGTGCTTCGCCGCTATCATCTGATCAGAGAGATTATAAGTAGGAATGATATACAAATTGAGAAAATTCCCACTGAAAGGAATTTAGCAGATCCTTTAACTAAGGCCTTGCCTCAGAGCAAGTTTGAGGGTCATGTTAGAGCCTGTGGTAATGGATATCGTAGCGATTGGCATTAGGCCAAGTGGGAGTTTGTTAGTGATATGAGAGAAGTGTCCTAAAGCAATCGCCTTAAGATTGTAAATATTTATTTTAATAAATGATAATTCACTATTTGAGTATACATGTTTGTGTATTTGATTGTAATCTTAAACTCATCTACTGAATGTCCGCAATACAATTCACAGCATAAGAGAATTTGTGATGGGATCACAACTAGTGATTATCTCTACATGTGCAATTGTGAAGTATTGAAAATATCCCTAGTCGATGAATTGATAAAAATGGACACTATCAGTTCTGTTGAGACTAGCATGGGTTATTCTCTAATCAGCTGATTCTCACTGGCTGGTGACATTGGATGTCCGGAGATAAACATGGATGCTAGTTAAGGGAACTAGTTCATTGGAGTGACTAGCTGTAAAACTTTATATGGTAATCTACATATAGATATGTTAATGAAGTTCTTACTGCAGCTTAAGTGCAATGTTCCTTTGACTTGCGGTGTTCAAGTCATCTTAATCATGGAGACTTATACTTTAACATCTTAAGCAAGCATCTCTAAGGAGGTGTGGACCCAGGATGATTGGGTATAAGCCGAAGTACCCGAAGATGTTTGAACAGCCTACAAAGGATTCACCACTCCTTGCGAGGAGATGTATACCCAGGCCTATCCTCGGATTGTTACTCAAAGCCTCTGGCCAGAGCATATCATGTTTAGAGTATGAGTCTCTTAAATACATGAGAGTAATTAGAAATCCAAAGGACGAGAAAGACACTACTTGGGCTAGGTGTGACGTAGTCAGCCTAGTGGGGACTGACACAAATAGACCGTGTCCTGAACCAAGTGGGTATAAGATGGTGAAGGGAATGGGGCACGATTCATTAGAGCTGCTGAAGGGTTTCAGAATTATTTCTGAGGTCAACCGTTGATCTTTCGATTAATTGGGGGTCATGATGTACTACTAGGTGTCACTCATGATCGTTCTATAATTGGTTGATTATAGACGGCCAACATAAATCGAAAGCCTATTTAGTCACACGCACTACGAGTAATCCGAGGGATTTAAAATGAGTTGAAAATTGGATTTTCCAATCAAGAGAAATAAGTCGAATCTGAATTTATCAGAGGCGCATTGGAAGCTTAAAATGGCTAAGTCTTTTGAAGGCTTATTGGGCGAATTAAATGAGTTTAATTCGCGAGGAGAAGGGCTTGGTGTGGCCGACCAAAGAGGGTGCCCACCCTCTTTGGTTTGGCCGGCCACCACATGGAGGGAAACCAATTTATTTGGTTTAAATTATAAAATAAAACAAATGCGATTTGTTTTATAAAATTATGATAAATAAATTGATATAAAGAAATTTATATAAAGAGATTTATATAAAGAAATTTATATAAAGAAATTTATAGAAATTTATTCTTTTATGGAAATTAAAATGAACCATGGATCAGTTTATTTTAATTTTATAAAATCAATTATGAATTGATTTTTCCCTGATAAGAAAAAATTTATAAATTTCTTGTAAATTTTATTCCATAATAAAAGGAGAGATGTATTTGTTTTATTATAAAGTTAGTTATAATAAAACTAGGCCTAACGGAATAATTCATAAGAAAATTTATAAGATAAATTTCTTATGAAAATTTATTCCATTAATTCCGTTAAAGGGGAGACTTGGCAAGGGAGAGACTACTATATAAAGGAACCAAAGGCAAACCTTGAATACCAATCAATTAATCAAGAGATTATTAGCTCCCTCTCTCTCTCTAAACTCTCTCTCTCTCTAGGGTCGGTGCCCCTTTCTCTCTCTAGGGCTGCTCTCTCTCCTCCCCTAGGGGCGGCGCAGATCCCAAGGGTGGCCGAGAGCTTCATCCACCAAGAAGGTGCCGAAGAAGAAGAAACGGATCGCGACTCCTTCCTTCCTTTCCTGGAATTTTGATTCGTTACTTGGAGGTTAGTTTCCATCTTTTCTCTCTTGATATTCTAGTTGTGCCTTTAGAGAATCTAGTAGTTCTCGTCGGCACAAAACTCGTGGCTTTGCGAAGTCATCCCGAAGAGAACTCGGCGTGGACGCGAATAGAGGCAGAGCTTCCAAGGGACGCTACGGTTGGATCTCGTCCCTTACTTTGAGTTACCTGAGGTATTAAAGTAAATTAGTTTACTTTTTGCAAAATTTTAATTTATGATCATGTCCACACATCATCAGGTCGCATGCTAGATACGTGGTTAAAAATAATTTAAGAAATTATTTATGCTAATTCTTCCGCTACACGTAAATATTTTAAAATTTACGAACCCGTATCCTTGTCAACATGCACCCGGTCCCAACAGATCTATGCCTCATTGGCCAATCTAGATATCATGGATAGAATGACAAGGTCATACACTATCATAGTCACGGAGGTTTAGTCGGATCTCGACTTTGCTTGTTACTTGGGTAGCAATGATGCATTGCTAGATGCCGCTCATTGCTTATGTGTCTAAAGGGTTTAGGCGCATTGCCAACGTCGCGAGAACCTATTGGGTCACACACTAAGGACACGATGCTTCAGAGATTAATTGATCTTAGTTTGACTAAGATTTGATCCAAATTAGATTAATTGAGTTAGACTCAAATGAATCCAATTAGATTATGAGATTGAGTCTAATTTGAGTTAGACTCATTTAGATTAGACTCAATAACATTTGAATGAGATATTAATTCATTAAAATGTTTAATGAATTAATAATAGATGAAGATGAATAATTTTCTCTTCATTGGATGAAGAGAAGGTGAATACTCAAAAATGTAAAACATGTGTTTCATTGGTTTTATTGGTTTTAATGTGGGAAAGCTAAAGAGACAAAAACTCTTCATATTCATGAAATGAATATAAAAGAGTTCAGCTTACATTTTGGGGGAAATTTAGTGATTTTTTTCTCTCATTCTCCTCTTCTCCCTCTTTGGTTAAAACTCATCTTTGGGGTTCTTGGTGTTTTTGTGAACTACCTTAAGTTTCTAGCACAACTAAGATAGTTTTCTCCAAAGTTGAGATATCGTGTTCGTGTGGATATGCATAGAGGTAAGGACACTTAAACGTGGAAGAGATCCGGCGTACCTTAGACAAGCGGGATAAGTGAAGGGCACGCTCCAAAGGTATACATTTTGGATGGATCTATTAGATAGATGAACTTCATACAAGTTTTCTTTCGCATGGATCGCTTGAGGGATCCTTTTTCCGCTTTGAATTGTATTATCATGTTGCATAGGATTCCCTACACAACCTTAACCTGCCAGGACTTTACGTCTCATGTCAATTCCTTGTTGGACTTCCGACGGCCAAGTGTCCAATCAATTAGGATATACTTTGACTTTTCTTTTGCCAACTGCCTGTTGAACTTTCGATCACCAAATGTTAGTCAACAGTGACCCACTTAAACTTTTCTATCTTGTCAAGTATTTGGTTAACCTTGACCTACTTAACTTTTCGCTTAACCAACTTAACATATTGATCAAATATCAAAATCCCAATTTGAGTCAACTCGAGCTTGGTCAACCTTGATCAATAGTTGATTGCGCCAATAGAAAGAAGCTAGCTACAAGTTAGCACACATGAGATGAAAGGATATAAGAGCGAATTGCACTAGAAGGCCGAGTGATGACGAGGAATCGATTAATGTGTGTGATTGATAACAATGCCAATAGCTCAAGTGTATGTGACAGGGCCGAGGGATTGACTGTTAGGGCCCTGATCGTGCTTTTGTTTGCAAGTATTTTTAATGGGACAAGGACAAGTAGTCGGGGTAGTTTTCCTGCAAGTAATGGATTTTCCGTAGGCGGCGAGAGTTTGGGGGCATCACCACGCTTCACAGCACATACGTCAGAGGGATAGGCAGAAATGATAGGAGTAGCAATAGGAGTGGAAAGCAAAGTAACATAATCTTTAGAGAGAAAAAGTGCTCTATCTGGAGTGATCAAGAAATTGAGGCCAAGAATAAGGGGAATAGTTTTATGAGGCATAGGTCTTACCCAAAGTTGGGATAAAGAGAGAGGAGAGTTGTAATTCCCACAATAAGTAAAGAAACGTAAGTGGACATTCTTGACAAATTTGTGACAAGAAATAGTTTGACCTTCAAATTGGGTACTTAAGAGAGGAGTATTAGTATGCTTAAGTAAGTCGGGTGGCAAAATGGATAACAGAAGAGTTTCATCTACTGTGGATGTGGTGGCACCACTATCAATAAAAGTATGTAGAGAGAACTCATGACCATGTATATTTAAAATACATTGTACCCTAATGTTTACCATAGTACCTGTATTACACATACTGGGAGTTTGGACAAAAACAAATTCTGTATTTTCCGATTCTTCTAGAAGTATTGCTTTACCTTTATTAGCAAAGGCTACTTGTTCTCGAAATTGGGTTAATTCAGTTTCTAAGACATTAAGTTTGGTTTCCAATACTGCCACTCAGATTTCTAATAAGGTGTTTCGTGTGCTACCTCGAATGGTATGAGTTGTTGGTATAAAAATGTCAAAAATGGATTGTAAACACAAATTGCAACATTATTTTCTGCATAGTTTACAAGTACCTTTTTGAAGGACTGAAGGATAATAGCCACAGATAAAACAAGGTATATTATTTGCTCCTTCTTTCAAAGTCCAATTATGTAGACAAAGTTTTTGGTCCGCTTTTAAATCTGCCATAGTTTGAGGAATTATGGTATGAAACATTAATTCAAACGCTTAGAGTTGTTCTAGTACATAATTCATAATTGTCTTGAGGGTCCGAGAAATCAAGTGAGTAGGGAAATAAAGAAGGCTGTGAAAAGGAATTTACTAAAGTATAATCAGTGGAGGAATTGACTTCTTCAAAGTCTTCTACTGATACTATGGAATATATTGAAGACGTGTCTGACACATCTGAGTGTATTTCAATTAAATCAAGATTAGTACATCCTATGAGTGTGGCTTCCCTACTATATAGGTTTTTGCCATTAGGACATGCCGATGATAAATGTCCTGGTTCGTTACAGGCAAAGCAGGTAATGGTATTAGCATAAGTTTTCTTTAGTTTAAATTTTCTGACATGTTTATATTTATTTAAGTAAGGCTTCTTTTCTTTGCTTTTACGAACATAATAAGTTTTCTTGGGTTTGTATTTTGGTTTTTGTTTTATTGGGGGCCCTATTCTTTTCCTGTAAGGGGTATTTGTTGGTTTGTTTGTTCCGTATTGCTGTGGTGTATATATTTGG
This sequence comes from Boesenbergia rotunda, assembly GCA_024364735.1. NCBI lineage: Eukaryota > Viridiplantae > Streptophyta > Magnoliopsida > Zingiberales > Zingiberaceae > Boesenbergia > Boesenbergia rotunda. The sequence continues at coordinate 29,346 of JAGFNQ010006692.1, read as the reverse complement.
CTGCAAAATCCATATTGTTGATTTTTAAGTTGTTTTTGAATATGGATATAAGTATATTTTTCCTTTAAAATAGTTAGAATATGTTGGATTCTAACTCCTATATTATCATAAGCAGGGCAAACGTGTAGATCCGTCCAAGCTTTATGTATTTCTTTACCTAAGTCACCAGGTAATTTACTAAATAATCTTTCTCCTAAAGCTGAATTATAGTAATTTCTTGATACTACAGTAAGAGCTAAAAAGTCGTTACAAAAGGGTGTGATATAGGCCCAGTTAAATAATTGTAGTTGTTCTAAATCTTTCATAGCTTCCTTTTATCTAATATCTAAACCAGTATTGGCATCCCTGGCTGTAAGCAATCTATGAATAGCGTAACAAAAATTCAAAATATTATTTCCTTGAGCGGCTGTTCTAGCAACTTCTTCTGGAAAGTTAAGTTTAAAATCTTCCCATGTTGCTCTTGCTACGTCTCCTAGGTAATTTTCACCAACACGTATCATAACTTCTCTTGTTTCTATGTCTAATTCATATTTTGCTTGATAATCTCTTTTAACAGAGACTATCCATTGTTCTAAGTAAGTATCATATAATTGGGGATCGCATTCAGTAATATTTAGTAATACCGAGTCTTTTCCAAAGAAAGTCATTTCTGGAGGTCTCCTCCTTCCTATAGTCCTTACTAACGGATTATTATTAGTATAAGGAGGAATCCTAGTCCTAGGTGGATGACCTTGTCCATAATCCATAGTTCTCATCGTACTTTATGGTAAACGGACTTCATAGGGTTTTGTATTAGAAGTAGCAGATGATTATGCTGAATTCATATAATTTTGTGAGGGAAAAGGGATAAGAGGAAGAGAAGAAGATTAACTTTGTATGTCTTCTTCTCCTTTTTGTGCAATTATGTTGCATAAGTCATCCAAATATAATGTCCGGTTGTTTGGGAGTTGCTGATTAAGTTTGGCAAACTTTTCTAAGTCCTGAAGTTCAGGATCAGTAAAGAATTGAGCTATTTCGGCTGGCAGATATACATATTCTTCTAAATCATCAAAAAAAATTCTGATTTAAGCATCATATGATAAGCCTGTTGTGGTTTCGTTGTATGTCCTGTTAAAGCTAAGTGTTTCTTTCCTAATTGGAAAAGAGTAGTTCTTAATTCTGATTGAGTTATATTCATTAACTGTAAAGTATCAGAAGTTTGTACAGAATTTTGTTCTTCTAACTCTGTAGAAGTGGGTTGATATCCAGAAAAACGTACAGATAGATTATCATTTTTATCTTTATACATTAATGACGATATGCAGTCTCAATGTCTCACACAGTCAATAACAACTGATACTAGTATTCAACTGGTATGGGACAGGAATTCCATAATTTGAATTCCTTAACCTTCGATAGGTTATTGACAGGTTCAACCCTCGTCTTCCGACCATATATCGGTGCTACTCGAGAATCAACATTCTCTACATCCTAGACGAGTCGGCAACATGTCAACCAGTCACCTATAATCGACTCCCAACATGGTCGCAAACAAAATGGATCGACTACATGTCTTCCCGCCAAAATATAACTACGAGTACCTACCGGCCAAATATATAAGGTGATATACAATCCCATCAAAATACAGAAATATCTAACCCTACACTAGACAGTAGATACAAAAGAGGTAGATGAGATATGTCATATACCTCGTGTCGCCTGGAGAAGTCCCGTCGCCGCCATGTCCCAATCACGTCTATCGAGAATACGACTCCGACATAAAACTCGAAAAAACACCCACAAGACCAAAATGTATCTCGCAACCTGGGCTCTGATACCAAATAAATTGTCACGCCCCGAGGAGCCGCTCGTCTGGTATAGACCGGACTGCCGCTCCCTCGACCCGGCGGACAACTCAAAACCCTAACCTCAACGACTCTCTCAGCCTGCTCGCACCTCAGCCTATAGGGCTAGAGCAAGCGTCTGAATAAAAAGAAACTGAAAACGTCGACGACGATAAAAGCTGCGTACCGGTACGACTTACGACAACCGCAAAGCACAAGGCCTCCATGGCTCACAAAAGTACAACTATATCGCCATATGAGACGACAAAACCAAACACGAATACAGCAGCGGAAAAGTAAAGTAAAAGAAACTGAAAATGGGTACCAACATGTACCACCAACGAAGTAAAAGAAACATCCCGGAATCATCTCGAAGAAGTACGCAAACTGGGACAGGCTGTCGGGCACTCCAGACAATAATCCTGAAATAAAAACAGGGAACTAACGGGGTGAGTCACAGTACTCAGCGGATATCTCATCAGATATACAAGATAGTCTAAGCTAGCAATAGTATAACAAGCTATCGAAATAAACACAGGTACGGGCAGTGGTAAGTACAACTAAAATAGAAATAGCAAATACCATACCAATGTGGCTGAGTCGCCGAAACCAGACATAAGGGTCTCCTGTATGTGCATGTCAATCATATGCAACATCCAAGTATAACAAGCACGAGCAAATGCAAAATATACGTATGCACATGGTGAGATGACATGGTCACCTCTGTCGTCGGTCAGACATCGTCACCTATGTACGGGAGGAAGCTGAACGGAGGTCACCCTCTGGCGTAGAGCTGTGACTGCCGTCCGTACTCTGCCATCACTGCTCCTGAGCGACCGAGTAGACGGTATGCTGTCGGCGTAACACCCATACTCCATGACCTATCCTGGCGATATCACTAACAGCCCCAGGCCAAAACCTATCCTGGCGATATCTCTATCAGCCCCAGGCCATAACCTATCCTGGCTATATCACTATCAGCCCCAGGTCATCTCAGGAGGATATCTCTATCTGAGTGTTACCCTTACCCCATGTATATATATATATGGGGGAGAGACCTCTCTCTCTCTCTCATCTCCTAGTAAATTGACTACTCAAGGAGGGACCTCTACCTGCCACCACGCTCCGATTCACTAACCCATGAGTGCATGAGCGGAGCAGCACAGAGCATACTACTCATACTCCGTCAACCACTAACCCATGAGTGGTCGTATGGATAGGTCAGTATGACTGTCGACCTGACTCACCCATAAGGGGGTCTCTGATCGACAGTGATGCACAGTGCACGATGATGCATGACTCTGGTCAAACAGCATCCACTATCTAGTCCACCTATACCAACATGATATGCAAGGATCATAGATAATGCACCATAGCCTAAGTCCTAAAGGTATAGGTATCACATGCCAGATATATCATAAACAGTATCAGCCAAGGTAGAGCAGGTATAAAATACTACATTACCCTACCGCTAAATACAGCATATCAAGCATATCAACTATGACTAATCTAAAAGATAAGTCAGAGGTACCCGCCTCGGTATAGAAGTCCGCAAACGTCAAGAACCCCCCGTCTGAAATAGTATCCGAAATGAGGTCCCGAAACTAATCAACGTCCTGCATATAAAAATTAATTTTTAGCTAATCATAGCTAATTTATTCCCTAACATAATTAAGAACAAACCCTAACTCCTTAATAAATGGTATCACACCACCTACACAAGTGACCCATGGCAGAACATGGGGAAACATCCAAACTCAGAAGCTCAAGATCAGATTAGTGACCCTTCTCTAATCCCATCCAACCAAGGCTCACGGCAATGAAGCAACACCAACTCTTACTCCTTATCCTCCAAGAACAATTCATCCAAACCTAGTGCTAATAGAGCATCTATCCAATCACAACACTGGTTTATGGTATGAGGGATCAAAAAGCCATTCACAAAACCAACTCATAGCAAAGAGAAGAATAAGGAGATCCAGAATAGAGCCATTCTGTAAGATTAAAACATCCAGAACCTAACTAACAATCTACTGATCATGGTAAGGAGATCACATTCAAGTGTCAGTATAACATTTCCCAACCCAATTTTCTCAAATGGTTATGGATGACAAGAACAGATTTTTCATAGTGGATAGCAACTGTGAAATCTGATTAAAGTATCAACTAACACCACATCCTAAGCAAAGATAAATCCCAAATGGTAGCTCAGGCAACCCATTATAAAAATTCAAATGGAACAAGCCAATGCTAATTTTAGCATGTTTACAACTGCGATTTATAGTAACCTAACTCCAAATCTGTTATCTGCTAATCAACTCTAATCCTATAGGTATCAAACGGCCAAACCATTATAAGATCCAAGGAACAAAGCTAAAACCCATTCCAAAAATAATTCTCTATTTAAAAGAAAATTATGGAAGATCAACTCATCCATTCCTAAACAAAAATCAAAGTCAAACTTCTGATCCAACAGTGACCTCATGGCAAACCAGGGCATACGATCGAAACCCAAAACATCTCATACAATCAAATTCAAAATCAACCCTAACATTAAGATCGCAAGAACAATCCGATCAGAAGCAATTGAGATCCAATTAGGCCACAAACAGCTACAAAATTCCACTTCTAAGACCTAAGTATCCAAGATCGATCGGAACATATGAAACCTTACCTGAGATCACGCTGGATTTGGGATCGCCTGAAGTCCTCTGCTTGGACGCAGCGGATCAGCCACGGAGCAGACGCAGATCTCCTTCCCACGAGCCCTAGGTTCACCCCAAGAGAAAAGAGCAAGATCGTCATAGGGGAGGAGAAGGTCGGTGCGCCTTGGATCGTCGAAGCTCGGTAGGGAGCACTGCGTCAATGGATGGAGAAGCGAAGGTAGTCGTCGACTCAGATTGAGGAAAGGAGGAGGAACTGTGGCGAAGATCGTCGGTGTCGGTTGACGGAGCGGAGGACTAGATCGGGGGAGAAGAAGAAAAGAAAAGGAATAGGGATTTCCGTGATCTGCCGAAAAGGGAGAAAGAAAGGAGACTAAGTAAAGAGTTGGTCTTTTGCACTTAAGTCCCTAGGGTTTTACTTAATTATACCCTAGTCCCCAAATTCCCGAATTATATACAAGGTGCCCCTCTAAATTTCCAACAATCCAACCTAGACCCTCAGTTTAGGTTTTCTTTCAGTCCACTCCTTATAAGTTTCAGGTTTAAATCATTAAACCCCTATTAATTTAAATTCGTAAACCTGGAAGTCAAAAAAATTTTCGAAAAAAATTTCTATACCAGGTTTCGAGCCGCCGTATTTAACATTCTCCCCACTAATAAATCTTTGGTCCCCAAATTTGTTCTCTACATGTACCAGGTATAGTCAAACAGTACAAAATACTGAACGAAACCCTCACACGTATCTCAATCAAACAAGTCGGGGTAACGAGCTGAGATAATTTCCTCAAGCTCCCAAATCATTACGGCATCTGAATGGTGCTGTCATCCGACCTTAACTAATCGGATTGCCTTGTTCCGTACCGACGCTCCTGGAAATCTAAAATCCATACAGATACCTCCTCATAAGTACTGTTAGACTGGAGCGAATAGGCACCTAAGATAATAAGTGCGTGGAGTCTAGCACATAACCTCTCAGCATGGATACATGGAACACGTCGTGGATGCCAAACAAAGACGGTGGAAGTGCTAGACGATAAGCTACAGCTCTAATCTCTCCAGAATCTGGAACGGACCAATATACCGTGTAGCTAGCTTACCTCTAAGACCAAAACGTTTCACCCCTTTTGTGGGTGAAACTCGAACGAAAACATGATCACCCGCGACAAACTCTATGGGTCTGCGCCTCCGATTAGCATAGCTTTTCCGGTGATCTCGCGCTGCTAATAATCTCCGTCTGACGGTTCGTACTAACTCTGCCTCGTGCTGAACTCTCAGGGTCCCAGCAGTTGAGTCTCACCGTCCTCATCCTAGAGGGTGGTTGTCCTACACGCCTTATCGTACAACGCCTCAAATGGTGCCAACTGTATCACCGAATGGAAGCCGTTGTTGTAGGCGAACTGCACCTAGTGCAAATGGTCCTCCCGACTGCCCCCAAAGTCCATCACACACGAGTGCAGTAAGTCCTCTAGAACCTAAACGGTACGCTCGGGCTACCATCTGTTAACAGACGAACAACTAAATTGGATCGCAGCTATGCGCCGGTAACTCGTAGGAGACTCCTACCAGATTCCAGAGTAATCCCTACAATCTAGTAATCTCCCTATCGTATATCTCTACTAAGTGATCCATCGAGTCCAATCCTACAGATCGAAGGAAAGTGCATAGATTCGGTTAATCGTTCATTGATCACCTAAATCGACTTGTGTTGCCTCCATAAACCAACGTACTAGGCTTTCTCTCATAGGGATTTCTTCGAGAGTAAGACCGCTAGTCTCTGACGCTCCCTGTGGGTTATGAGCCCACCGCTCTACCACTGCGTCAATCGACGTATCAATAATCTGGATACGGAGTCTCTCAATGTCCTTTTCCCATGTCGTTCCGCCAACAGGAACGTTTCAAATCCCTGTACACTCGGGTACATCCTCAGGATCTCGTAAAAACTAGGTCAATGCGCCACCGAAGTAAATCTCCGGGACAGGAGGAAATCTCAAGACCGCACCATCTATTACGAAATAAACTATTCCGTATACACCACGAGGACCCCTACGTCCAATGCCCTAAGGCTACTCTGCCTCGAACACACCGAGGGTAATAATCTCTAACCGGAGCACTCCTAATCTGATCGACAAAAGTGTCCAATCATCCAAAGGTAACAACACGTGCTCATATACCCAGTCAGGAATACATCCGGATGTCGTCTACGAATAGTAACGACTCATCCCAACATCCTAAGGGCACCAGACTCAACCAATCCACGTGGTGGCCAGATCATCGGTATGCTCGTACAACATATAAAGGCGTAACTGATCGAGGGATCATCATCTAACTATCGGCTACAACCGAACAACTAATTAACATCACCCATCTCAAGGGTGCTCAACCCTAGGATCACTTGTGCCACATCTATAATCTGATCGTCCAGATCCATCAGAAACTGCATAGATTGGGTTAATCGATTAATGATCACCCAATTCACATCAAGCCCTCTCCGAGTCCTAAGTAAGTCCACGACAAGGTCCTTAATACCGATTCCCATTTCCAACCATAAATTGGAATCGTCGTATAACCCAGCGAGTCTCTAAGATTCAACCTTCATCTTCTGACCTACCAGATATCTAACCACTCCATCCATGATGTCTTTCTCAAATCCATCCTCGATAACCTCTACCGATTACAGTCGAATCTCTTAGGTGTTACGCAACTAACACCCAATTCACCGCACCATATCCGTTTCTAATTCTCGATGTATCATCGAGAATATTATGTTGGATCGAGAAATGCGAGAGAGGGGGGGTGAATGTCGCAAATCGTTCGGATTTTAAAAAGAGCGGGTGCGCAGCGGAAATAAAAGAAAACGGAACAATGCAAACACAGTCAGTTTACTTGGTTCGGAGCCTGGGTCGACTCCTACTCCTAGGCCCACGGTCGTTGACCGTTTTCTGCGGGCAATTCTATAAGTTCGCAAAGTTTACAAATAGATTTTACAAGAAGGCAGAATAGTAAACTTTAAATACAGAGCTCTTCGTTACCGACGTCCGGTGTAGATCGAAGTTTCGGAGCAGCGGGACGTCGTCAGCTTGAGTTGGAAGATTTCTGGAGCGTGTCGCGGAAGCAGAAGAGCGTAGAAGCGTCGAAGCAATTGATGCTCTGAAGAAGGAGGTCGAGGGCCCTTTATATAGGACCTGGGGGCGCCCTGGTCGACGGGGGCGCCCCCCCCCCCCACGTGGCAGCAGATCCACACAAAGCGCAGTCAACGACTTATCCCTTGAACCTCGGGATAAGGTCTTGACTGGGGCGCCCTGGACGCTGGGGGCTCCCTGGTTGACTCGGCCAACTCTTATCCACAGCGCTGAAGTCTCCTGCGTATGACTGGCTGGGGGCGCCCGGGACAGCGGGGGCGCCCTGGGCGTGTAGCGTAGATGCGGTAGAGTTGTTTGCAATGGGGGCGCTCGGGACAGCGGGGGCGCCCTGGGTAAGTACTGTCGAAGTCTTTCTTGTCTTGTTGTGTTTTGTGTTCACCATGGGGGCGCCCGGGACACTCCGGGCGCCCTGGTCAGCTGTTGCCTCACTCCTTTGAGGCACTCTGAGCTGTAGACACTCGTTCCTTCGGTCCTGTATCCAGGGTTAGTCCAAAACACAATAAAACAATAAGATAATAGGTTATACAGCCTCAGCTGTCTTGGTTCTGACTTTGGTCTCCAAAATAGAGCCCTAGGTCGAACCGACGCCTAATGTTCCCTCAAGGGGAACGCGTCCTCACCTACTCCTCTCGGGAGAATTTACCTGGTGCCAACCAGCTCCTTCAGTTGGACTTTTGCCCGGCAGTCCTTCGCCAGGTCTTGAGGTACCAAGCTGCCCTTCGCTTGGTGCCTAGCAGCCCTTCGCTAGGTCTTTACTTCTGGCAGCCCTTCGCCAGTGCCTTGAGGTACCAAGCTGCCCTTCGCTTGGTGCCTAGCAGCCCTTCGCTAGGTCTTTACTTCTGGCAGCCCTTCGCCAGTGCCTAGCATTCCTTCGCTAGGACTTTACTTCTGGCAGCCCTTCGCCAGTGCCTAACATTCCTTCGCTAGGGCTTTACTTCTGGCAGTCCTTCGCCAGTGCCTAGCATTCCTTCGCTAGGGCTTTGTCCATTCTGGCAGTCCTTCGCCAGTGCCTAGCATTCCTTCGCTAGGGCTTTTCCTGTACACTCAAGAAACTTGTTAGACACCAATTAACCCTTAACTTTTGAACCCATTTGCCAATATCAAAACACAGGTTTGACTTGGGTGCTATCTGCACCAACAATCTCCCCCTTTTTGATATATGGCAACCTAGTTCAAAAGGTTAAGGAAAAAAAATACTGAAATTGAAATCCTAAGTTAGATTCCCTCCCCCTGGAAGTAATCTCCCCCTAGGTTTTTCAAAAGTAGGTGGTTTTAGTTTAAATACTTAGAAAATATTATAGAAAAACTTTTTCAGTATTGGCTGAGTTTTTTAAAAAAATGTTCTAAGTTTGAAGAAGTTTTCATATTTTAGCAAATTTTGAGTTTTAGGAAAACTTTTTAAACTTTAGACTTTTTCAGTTTTTGAAAACTCCTTTTTTTTTTAAGCACAAAAAAATTTGAGACTTGGAAAACTTTTTCAGACTTAGAAAACTTTTCAGGGAATATTTTAAGCAAAAATTAATAGCAATTCAGAGCAAAAAGAATTTTAAGCAAATAAATTAAGCTTTCAGAGTTAGAAATTTTGGAAAAACATTTTTGTTCCCTGTTTCCTTTCCAACTCTCCCCCTTTGACATATATCAAAAAAAAATGCACAAAAAGATATTTGCAATAATTAAATAAAGCATTTGCTGTACTGAATCGAGCTAGGACCTAAGTCTGGTTAAATCTTTTAGGGACCTGTCTAACCCATTTAGCTACTTACTAACTGTTATAAACAGTAGCTTTTGCTAGGGTTAGTCAAGTTAAGTGTTTTTGTTCAAGTTAGATTTTCTAATCTTGATACTTAACTTGATTGCTGTTCAGTTTGTATTTAGTGTCCCAACTACTGCAGATGCATTGACTTAAAGCATCTTGAGTTAAGGCAAAGACCTAAGCATCTCAACCCTTTCTAGGTTATCAATCAAAGTACCCTAAGGTGTTTGTGAGATACTGGCTTCTAGATCTATAGGTGCATGCAATTCTAGAGTTAAAGCCTAGGCTAATTCCATTTCGAAGAAAACCCTAATTTTGAAGGGGGGTAATTTTTGAAATAAAACTAAGTAAAAAGAAAAAATCAAAGCAAAACATTTTTAACAATGAAAACATTTTAAAATCAATTAAGATATTTTCAATTAAAGTAGAAACCAAAAAGAATGATTCTATTCTACTAAGCATAATCCTAACTTAATCAATTCAGAAATAAACAAGCCAAGCTAGGATAAGCAAAAGTCAAACAGAAGTCTAGTACAAGTCCATAGAAGTCAACCCTACTCAGTAGGGATAGTCAAATAGGTACAAGTCCAAGTCATCTAGGAAGAGGGACCAGGCTGATCAGGGGAGCCTGGATGCTAGGATCTAAGCATGGTCATCATCTCCTCATACTGGGCGTTTCTTTCGTTCCTCTCTGCTGCAAACACGCTCATATACTCGGTATAGTAGCCCTGATTAGTTTCCAACTGCTCAAGGTGGTAAGCCTCCGATTCCTCCCGGAGTGACTGAACCTGTGTCTCGAGGAGGGATACTCGCTCGTAGAGTGTCGGAGGATCGAGCTGAGCTAACTCTGCTGCCAAGTCGGCAACGTCGACCTCCTCGTTTGCAATGTCCTGTGCGGCTGGTCGGCGTCTCCAAGTCAGAACCCCGTTGCCCGAGACATCTATACCGGCTAAGGAAAAGTTCCTATATCCTATCTCGTCGAAGTCGGTCATCGTGGTAATCTCGCCGTCAGTGATGTTTCGGCCGTGATGGTGGAGGATCCAGGTGATGACATGGCAGAAGGGGGTGCGGACTCGTCCCTGAGTGGACACACTAGAGGCATGCAGGATACAGTGAAAGATGTGAAGGCCTATATCTATGTCCAGATGGTGGATAAGGGCATAGAGGAGAAAGGTGTGAAAGGGTCTCATGGTGGCTATGTCCCTAGTGGACAAGGGAAGGATGCAACGGACAATTACTCTGTAGAGAGCGTAGTCCTGAATCGGGAGTCGGGTGGAGTGGAACTGCCCTCCTGCAGGGTCCATGGCTTCCCCAAAGAAATAGTTGTATAAGGTGTTCAGGTCAATTTGAGAGTAGGGGGCATCGAAAGGCAGGTTCCTTGGAGGGTAGCAACAGAAGATGGACTGAGATGGTCGGAGTCCCAGAAATCGGTTCAGTAGGGTAGGAGTGATGTTCAAGGGCATTCCTTGAACGGTAGTGACGAAGCTCAAGTGGTCTTGCCTAATTATGTTGTTATAGAATTCTGCACATAGGGTGTTATTGATCGAATGTGTGCAGAATACGAGGTTATCCAGTTGATAGAAGTTAATTGCGGACATTGTGACTGGACAGGATTGGGAAAAGAAATGACGGTTAAGGTAACTTGTCTTAATCGGAACGTAGGTGGTTCGAGCGAATTTGTTACAAAGTTCTAGGTTCGGAAACCTAGGGTCGGGACTGGGCTCGTTACCGGGGTTCGACCTAAGGTTGGGATTGGGCTCGTTACCGGGGTTCGACTGAACTGCTCGGCGTTTTCTAGTTGAGAAGAAAGTAAGAAAATTGAGAATAAGAACTTAGATTATAGGAAGAGGCATGATTGACATAGAATTTGCAATTAAGGGAAAAAAATAACAAAAATTAAGTACCCAAAGTAAATTTCATACCTTGGAGGCATGGTTGAGGCAAGGGAAGCTTTAGGGTTCACTTGATCCACAAGAATGAGGCAAGGGGAAGAAGAAGTGTGAGATGTGGTGTGGGAGGAGAAGGAGACTCGGGTCCCTTTTATAGGGGTTTTATGGGGGGCGCCCGGGAGGTTCCGGGCGCCCTCAACAGGTCACGGGCTGCCTAGGGCAGTGAAAAAGTTCTGTGGGCGCCCGAGAGGTCACGGGCGCCCTGATCAAGGCAGGTCAACTGCAGCTTTTGCTGCTTTGACTGACGTGGACGACAGTTTTGTCGATAGGGGCGCCCGACAGGTCACGGGCGCCATGGTCAAAGTAGTTGAATGCAGCCTTTTGGCTGCTTTAATCGGCGTGAGGGACAGAAGTGCATAGGGGCGCCCGACAGGTCACGGGCGCCCTTGTTAATTCAGTCAAATGCAGCTTTTGCTGCTTTGACTGGGGCTGGTATGTTGTCAGTGTTGTCGGGGGCGCCCGGGATGGTCAGGGCGCCCTAAGTAGCAGCCTTTTGAACTTTTTGACCAGGTTTGACTGTTTGACTTTGTTTGACTGTGTTTGACCATGTTTGACTATGTTAATCATAGTTTGACTATGTTAACCACAGTTTGATCATGATTATAAAGGCGCAAGCAAGGTGGTTTAATTTGAGCTTAATTTTCCTGTCTCACTGAATCTAGGGTTTTCAAACACGTTAACCTTAAGATTTTTGTGAGACAGGTTTGAGGGTAAAAATTAATTTTGAAAAGGAATTTTAATCTATTTTGAAAAAGTTATTTTAGTTTTGAAAACAGATTTGAAAACAAATAAGTTTAGAAATTTTGAAAAATAGATTAAGTGATTTTTGAAAAAGAAATAAGTTTAAGAAGTAGAAATTTTGAAAACAGATTAGAATCTATAATTATTTGAAATTTGAGTTAGATTCGAATTTGACAAAAGATAATTTGAATTTGAATTTCAGTAATTGGCTTCCAGGTCTTGGCGAGGCACAAGGCCTTCTTTGGCCGTAGCCTTATGGGATCATCCACCCTTTCCTTGACAAAGCCTTTTAATGAAATTTCATTTTCAAATTAAATTAGGTCATTTTCTGGTCTAACTAGCTTGGGTCTTGGATCGGTAGCTTCGGCTGGTTTCACCAGTCTAAAGAGACCAAGTAGACTTGATCTTATTAGAGTTGGTTTCCCCAACGTACTATCATCTCACCTCCTCCCAATACTATGTTTTCAAATTTCAAGTAATTTAGTCCTTAAGTCTAACCATTCCTAATTTTAAGCATGGCAACTTGCAGAAATTTAAATAAACAAACAATCAATCAATTAAAAAAAATTATCTAAGTATAAAAATTGTTTTGATTTTGGCTCCCCCTGGACTAAAGCCTCTGTATGGGTTAGGCAAGATGTGAATCTTGTCCTTGGGGATCCAAAATTGATTTGAACCAGTTGGTTTAGTCAGGCACAGTTTTGGCACCCATGCCTGAACCTTAGGTCTTGACTGGTTCAGTACAGCAAAGTAAGATCTTTGCCGAGATTTGGTTCTATAGCCAAGTCCGGATCGGTTTAGAACAGACTTCTGTTTTCCCATAATCAGATCAAGATTCTTGGAACCAGAAGTGAATCGTTCTAAAGCTGTTCTTAAGTCCTTAACTTGAGTTTTCAGGGAGGAATTCTCTGATTCAAGTTTTTCAACTTGATCAGGGGTTCCTTCCTGAAGTTTCTCAGTTAAGGATTTAGAATCAGCTCCCTCTTTCAGAAGTTTTACTTCCTGTCGGAGGGACTCGATTCGGAGTTTGGCTTTCGCCAAATCTCGGGATAGATAGGAAATAAGCGAATTCAATTGTAATTTCGAAAAACCCGTTACCCTTATTTCGCCGTCGTCGGAGAATGTCAGCTTTCCGTCGTCCCGGTCTGAGTCTGAGTCAGTCTCGATTTGATCCGAAGCGGTCAGGGCTAGAAGATTGGACTGGGGTGCTTCTTCTTCTTCTTCTGAGGAAGACTCGTCCCAGGTTGCTTGGAGTACCTTCTTCTTTCTGGTCTTTTTGGACTCCTTTAGACTTGGACACTCAGTCTTGTAGTGGCCCTTCTTCTTGCATTCGTAGCAGGTTACGTTGTGCTTGTGTTTGTCAGTTGCTGGTTCAGCTGGTTCATCCTTTCTTCGGTTTGTTCTCCGTGTGTTGGTTTGGTTCTTCAACTTTTTGTAGTAGCTTCGAGCTAGCCGGATCAGTTCAGATTGATCTTCTTCTTGATCTTCTGTTTCTGACTCTGAGGTAGACTCGGGTTCCACTTGAGTTTTCTTCTTAGTCATTCTTCCTGTTTTCCCTGCAAAGAAAGCTATACTTTTCTCGGCCAAATTGCAGTTAGTTTGTTCATGCAGTTCAAGTTCAGAGAATAACTCATCTAACTTAATTTTTGAAAGATCTCTAGAGACCTTGTATGCATCTACCATAGATGCCCACAAGGTGGTCCTAGGGAACGCGTTTAGGGCATACCTTATAAGATCACGGTTTTGAACCTGGTGACCTATTGCGTGAAGACCGTTCATCAATTCCTGGATTCTGGCATGGAGCTGGGCTGCTGTCTCGTTATCTGCCATTTTGATGGTGAAGAGCTTGTTCAGTAGCAGGTCCCGTTTGCTGATCCTCGTATCTGAAGTTCCTTCGTGGAGCTCGATCAGTTTAGCCCATAGCTCCTTTGCACTGTTGAAGGGGCCTACGTGGTTCAGCTCCTCTTTTGTCAGTCTGCATTGAAGAGTCTGAGTTGCTTTGGCGTCAGCTTCAATCTTGCGTTTGAGGGCAGTGTCCCACTCTGAGTAGTTCTGCGGTACGCCTTCAGCATTTGTGGGAATCATCAGTCCAGACTGGATGATTATCCACATATCCACCTGAGTTTTCAGGTGGACCTCCATTCGACTTTTCCAGTAAGGAAAGTCTTCTCCACTGAAAAGTGGAGGTCTGGCGGTGCTAAAGCCTTCTTGGATGGCCATTCGTTCGAAATTGCAAACAACAAAAAAAACAAGAATATTCCAAGACTTGGTCTTGGATTAGTAGTGCGGGAAGAAAAGAAATAAAAACAATTTCAAGGGGTGTTGCACCAACCTTGAAAGAAAAATTCGAACGAAAATTTACAAAAAATGAGAGAGAAAAACGAAAGAAATCCGAAAAATTTTCAAACTGATGGTTGCACCAAGTTTGAATTCCCCGCTCTGATACCACTTATTGGATCGAGAAATGCGAGAGAGGGGGGGTGAATGTCGCAAATCGTTCGGATTTTAAAAAGAGCGGGTGCGCAGCGGAAATAAAAGAAAACGGAACAATGCAAACACAGTCAGTTTACTTGGTTCGGAGCCTGGGTCGACTCCTACTCCAAGGCCCACGGTCGTTGACCGTTTTCTGCGGGCAATTCTATAAGTTCGCAAAGTTTACAAATAGATTTTACAAGAAGGCAGAATAGTAAACTTTAAATACAGAGCTCTTCGTTACCGACGTCCGGTGTAGATCGAAGTTTCGGAGCAGCGGGACGTCGTCAGCTTGAGTTGGAAGATTTCTGGAGCGTGTCGCGGAAGCAGAAGAGCGTAGAAGCGTCGAAGCAATTGATGCTCTGAAGAAGGAGGTCGAGGGCCCTTTATATAGGGCCTGGGGGCGCCCTAGTCGACGGGGGCGCCCCCCCACGTGGCAGCAGATCCACACAAAGCGCAGTCAACGACTTATCCCTTGAACCTCGGGATAAGGTCTTGACTGGGGCGCCCTGGACGCTGGGGGCTCCCTGGTTGACTCGGCCAACTCTTATCCACAGCGCTGAAGTCTCCTGCGTATGACTGGCTGGGGGCGCCCGGGACAGCGGGGGCGCCCTGTGCGTGTAGCGTAGATGCGGTAGAGTTGTTTGCAATGGGGGCGCCCGGGACAGCGGGGGCGCCCTGGGTAAGTACTGTCGAAGTCTTTCTTGTCTTGTTGTGTTTTGTGTTCACCATGGGGGCGCCCGGGACACTCCGGGCGCCCTGGTCAGCTGTTGCCTCACTCCTTTGAGGCACTCTGAGCTGCAGACACTCGTTCCTTCGGTCCTGCATCCAGGGTTAGTCCAAAACACAATAAAACAATAAGATAATAGGTTATACAGCCTCAGCTGTCTTGGTTCTGACTTTGGTCTCCAAAATAGAGCCCTAGGTCGAACCGACGCCTAATGTTCCCTCAAGGGGAACGCGTCCTCACCTACTCCTCTCGGGAGAATTTACCTGGTGCCAACCGGCTCCTCCAGTTGGACTTTTGCCCGGCAGTCCTTCGCCAGGTCTTGAGGTACCAAGCTGCCCTTCGCTTGGTGCCTAGCAGCCCTTCGCTAGGTCTTTACTTCTGGCAGCCCTTCGCCAGTGCCTTGAGGTACCAAGCTGCCCTTCGCTTGGTGCCTAGCAGCCCTTCGCTAGGTCTTTACTTCTGGCAGCCCTTCGCCAGTGCCTAGCATTCCTTCGCTAGGGCTTTACTTCTGGCAGCCCTTCGCCAGTGCCTAGCATTCCTTCGCTAGGGCTTTACTTCTGGCAGTCCTTCGCCAGTGCCTAGCATTCCTTCGCTAGGGCTTTGTCCATTCTGGCAGTCCTTCGCCAGTGCCTAGCATTCCTTCGCTAGGGCTTTTCCTGTACACTCAAGAAACTTGTTAGACACCAATTAACCCTTAACTTTTGAACCCATCTGCCAATATCAAAACACAGGTTTGACTTGGGTGCTATCTACACCAACATATTAAACACGTACGACCTGTCTATGAGTCATGACACCTTATAGGCTAGAATAACGTCAGACCAGTCGACTAACCGTCATCTCGTAATCCGATATACTCCAACTCCGCTCCTAAAGGTGATAGAGACACAATCTCTTAGGAGTATCCCAAAGTAATCGAAAGTGATTTGCATCGCTGCATCAACCAGAAGTCCAAAAATACCTTCTTGGTTATCCAAACCAAGTACGAGCAATAATCCCGTAAGTGTTAAGCAACTAGCTCTACACTCCTCCGGATCGGTACAAGTCACATTTGATTGTACTATTTAGGTTATCTAACCAAGTATAATGAATCCGAGGTCAAAAGTCCCACAGAACAGGATACATCTATCCTCTATCCACTGAAATGATAAACAGGGAATATCATCTCTGCTGCATCCAGCAGGTCATGCCTCCAAACATGCCATATAGGATATCTGTACGGAAATAAATAACCCTAACCGCCCAAAGCTCCATGAGCTAAAGTGGATCGATCCTATGTCGGTCGAGCCAACTACGATACTTAAGCTCCAATAGGTTGTCGTCCGATTTAACCCTAGCTTCCCAACTCATCAGTCGGTATCATTGAAGAATCAATATTCTCCACTATACAATCGAATCCACAACGTGTCATTCGATCATCTCCTTAGTCAACCTTGACCATAATGGTGATTTGGAAAAGCTTGACTAGGTGTCAATCGAGCTACTTCCAAATCAATGGATACTCACCCTAACATTATGGGAATCGATATCCAATCCCTCTCGGGAAATATCCATCCAACCTATCCAAGGTAGTGTATACAAAAGTATAAGCGATACTCAAGAGATATATATCTACTATGATATACACCAAAATACCACAAAGATATATATCTATGGAAGTCATACTCATATTCCAGCTATATCAATCTTTTACTATCAGTTATAGTATATAGCTAGTACTACACTTCCTGCATCAATGCAGGTCATGTGCTCACTCGTACCCACTAGGTCACCTAAGTCAACACGAGCGAACCAGAAGTCTAAAACTCCGCGATACAGGAGAAATCATCACTGTATCGATATGCAGTCTCAATGTCTCACACAGTCAATAACAACTGATACTAGTATACAACTGGTATGGGACAGGAATTCCATAATTTGAATTCCCTAACCTTCGATAGGTTATTGACAGGTTCGACCCTCGTCTTCCGACCATATATCGGTGCTACTCGAGAATCAACATTCTCTACATCCTAGACGAGTCGGCAACATGTCAACCAGTCACCTATAATCGACTCCCAACATGGTCGCAAACAAAACGGATCGACTACATGTCTTCCCGCCAAAATATAACTATGAGTACCTACCGGCCAAATATATAAGGTGATATACAATCCTATCAAAATACAGAAATATCTAACCCTACACTAGACAGTAGATACAAAAGAGGTAGATGAGATATGTCATATACCTCGTGTCGCCTGGAGAAGTCCCGTCGCCGCCATGTCCCAATCACGTCAATCGAGAAAACGACTCCGACATAAAACTCGGAAAAACACCCACAAGACCAAAAGGTATCTCGCAACCTGGGCTCTGATACCAAATAAATTGTCACGCCCCGAGGAGCCGCTCGTCTGGTATAGACCGGACAGCCGATCCCTCGACCCGGCGGACAACTCAAAACCCTAACCTCAACGACTCTCTCAGCCTGCTCGCACATCAGCCTATAGGGCTGGAGCAAGCGTTTGAATAAAAAGAAACTGAAAACGTCGACGACGATAAAAGCTGCGTACCGGTACGACTTACGACAACCGCAAAGCACAAGGCATCCATGGCTCACAAAAGTACAACTATATCGCTGTATGAGACGACAAAACCAAACACGAATACAGTAGCGGAAAAGTAAAGTAAAAGAAACTGAAAATGGGTACCAACATGTACCACCAACGAAGTAAAAGAAACATCTCGGAATCATCTCGAAGAAGTACGCGAACTGGGACAGGCTGTCGGGCACTCCAGACAATAATCCTGAAATAAAAACAGGGAACTAACGGGGTGAGTCACAGTACTCAGCGGATATCTCATCAGATATACAAGATAGTCTAAGCTAGCAATAGTGTAACAAGCTATCGAAATAAACACAGGTACGGGCAATGGTAAGTACAACTGAAATAGAAATAGCAAATACCATACCAATGTGGCTGAGTCGCCGAAACCAGACATAAGGGTCTCCTGTATGTGCATGTCAATCATATGCAACATCCAAGTATAACAAGCACGAGCAAATGCAAAATATACGTATGCACATGGTGCGATGACATGGTCACCTCTGTCGTCGGTCAGACATCGTCACCTATGTACGGGAGGAAGCTAAACGGAGGCCACCCTCTGGCGTAGAGCTGTGACTGCCGTCCGTACTCTGCCATCACTGCTCCTGAGCGACCGAGTAGACGGTATGCTGTCGGCGTAACACCCATACACCATGACCTATCCTGGCGATATCACTAACAGCCCCAGGCCAAAACCTATCCTGGCGATATCTCTATCAGCCCCAGGCCATAACCTATCCTGGCTATATCACTATCAGCCCCAGGCCATCTCAGGAGGATATCTCTATCTGAGTGTTACCCTTACCCCATGTATATATATATATATGGGGGAGAGACCTCTCTCTCTCTCTCATCTCCTAGTAAATGGACTACTCAAGGAGGGACCTCTACCTGCCACCACGCTCCGATTCACTAACCCATTAGTGCATGAGCGGAGCAGCACAGAGCACACTACTCATACTCCGTCAACCACTAACCCATGAGTGGTCGTATGGATAGGTCAGTATGACTGTCGACCTGAATCACCCATAAGGGGGCCTCTGATCGACAGTGATGCACAGTGCACGATGATGCATGACTCTGGTCAAACAACATCCACTATCTAGTCCACCTATACCAACATGATATGCAAGGATCATAGATAATACACCATAGCCTAAGTCCTAAAGGTATAGGTATCACATGCCAGATATATCATAAACAGTATCAGCCAAGGTAGAGCAGGTATAAAATACTACATTACCCTACCGCTAAACACAGCATATCAAGCATATCAACTATGACTAATCTAAAAGATAAGTCAGAGGTACCCGCCTCGATATAGAAGTCCGCAAACGTCAAGAACCCCCCCGTCTGAAATAATATCCGAAATGAGGTCCCGAAACCAATCAACGTCCTGCATATAAAAATTAATTTTTAGCTAATCATAGTTAATTTATTCCCTAACATAATTAAGAACAAACCCTAACTCGTTAATAAATGGTATCACACCACCTACACAAGTGACCCATGGCAGAACATGGGGAAACATCCAAACTCAGAAGCTCAAGATCAGATTAGTGACCCTTCTCTAATCCCATCCAACCAAGGCTCACGGCAATGAAGCAACACCAACTCTTACTCCTTATCCTCCAAGAACAATTCATCCAAACCTAGTGCTAATAGAGCGTCTATCCAATCACAACACTGGTTTATGGTATGAGGGATCAAAAAGCCATTCACAAAACCAACTCATAGCAAGGAGAAGAATAAGGAGATCCAGAATAGAGCCATTCTGTAAGATTAAAACATCCAGAACCTAACTAACAATCTACTGATCATGGTAAGGAGATCACATTCAAGTGTCAGTATAACATTTCCCAACCCAATTTTCTCAAATGGTTATGGATGACAAGAACAGATTTTTCATAGTGGATAGCAACTGTGAAATCTGATTAAAGTATCAACTAACACCACATCCTAAGCAAAGATAAATCCCAAATGGTAGCTCAGGCAACCCATTATAAAAATTCAAATGGAACAAGCCAATGCTAATTTTAGCATGTTTACAACTGCGATTTATAGTAACCTAACTCCAAATCTATTAACTGCTAATCAACTCTAATCCTATAGGTATCAAACGGCCAAACCATTATAAGATCCAAGGAACAAAGCTAAAACCCATTCCAAAAATAATTCTCTACTTAAAAGAAAATTATGGAAGATCAACTCATCCATTCCTAAACAAAAATCAAAGTCAAACTTCTGATCCAACAGTGACCTCATGGCAAACCAGGGCATACGATCGAAACACAAAACATCTCATACAATCAAATTCAAAATCAACCCTAACATTAAGATCGCAAGAACAATCCGATCAGAAGCAATTGAGATCCAATTAGGCCACAAACAGCTACAAAATTCCACTTCTAAGACCTAAGTATCCAAGATCGATCGGAACATATGAAACCTTACCTAAGATCACGCTGGATTTGGGATCGCCTGAAGTCCTCTGCTTGGACGCAGCGGATCAGCCACGGAGCAGATGCAGATCTCCTTCCCACGAGCCCTAGGTTCACCCCAAGAGAAAAGAGCAAGATCGCCGTAGGGGAGGAGAAGGTCGGTGCGCCTTGGATCGTCGAAGCTCGGTAGGGAGCACTGCGTCAATGGATGGAGAAGCGAAGGTAGTCGTCGACTCAGATTGAGGAAAGGAGGAGGAACTGTGGCGAAGATCGTCGGTGTCGGTTGAAGGAGCGGAGGACTCGATCGGGGGAGAAGGAGAAAAGAAAAGGAATAGGGATTTCCGTGATCTGCCGAAAAGGGAGAAAGAAAGGAGACTAAGTAAAGAGTTGGTCTTTTGCACTTAAGTCCCTAGGGTTTTACTTAATTATACCCTAGTCCCCAAATTCCCGAATTATATACAAGGTGCCCCTCTAAATTTCCAACAATCCAACCTAGACCCTCAGTTTAGGTTTTCTTTCACTCCACTCCTTACAAGTTTCAGGTTTAAATCATTAAACCCCTGTTAATTTAAATTCGTAAACCTGGAAGTCACAAAATTTTTCGAAAAAAATTTCTATACCAGGTTTCGAGCCGCCGTATTTAACAGTTTACTTGCTAAACAGAGTCTCGACCAAGGTAGTCTCTACTACTCCATATGAGACATGGAATAGTAAGAAACCTCACTTAACTCACCTTAAGATATGGGGTTGTCCTGCTTATGTGAAGCGGACCATATCAGACAAATTGGATGCTAAGTCTGATAAATGTCTATTTATTGGATACCCTAAGGAAACGAAGGGTTACCAATTCTATCATCCCTTGGAACAAAAGGTGTTTGTTTCAAGGCATGCTGTATTTCTGGAAAAAGAATTTCTTTTACTAGAAAACAGTGGGAGTGGCATTGAACTTGATGAAGTTCAAGAAACTCCAATAGACATTACAGAGACACCTAGTCTATGTTGGTGCAAGAAGCACCAGATCGAACCTTGTTTTGATATTGGCAAAGGATTCAAAGTTAAGGGTTATTTGTTGTCTAACAATGCTGCTTAAGAGTGCAGGAAACAAAGTCCTAGCGAAGGGCTGCTAGGCACCTGACGATGGGTTGTCAGGAAACCAAGTCCTGGCGAAGGGTTGCTGGGCGAAAACCAATTCCTGGCGAAGGGCTGCTAGGCGAAAACCAAGTCCTGGCGAAGGGCTGCTGGGCGAAACTCAAGACCTGGCGAAGGGCTGCTGGGCAAAAACCAAGTCCTGGCGAAGGGCTGCTGGGCAAAACTCAAAACCTGGCGAAGGGCTGCTGGGCAAAAACCAAGTTCTGGCGAAGGGCTGCTAGGCGAAACTCAAGACCTGGCGAAGGGCTGCCGGGCAAAAGTCCAACTGGAGGATCCGGTTGGCACCAGGTAAATTCTCCCGAGAGGAGTAGGTGAGGACGCGTTCCCCTTGAGGGAACATTAGGCGTCGGTTCGACCTAGGGCTCCATTTTGGAGACCAAAGTCAGAACCAAGACAGCTAAGGCTGTATAAACTAACATAATATTTGATGTTTTGGACTAACCCTGGATGCAGGACCGAAGGACTGTGTATCTGCAGCTCAGAGAGCCTCAAAGGAGTGAGGCAGTAGCTGGGCAGGGCGCCCCGAAGGTTCCAGGCGCCCCCAGAGTCAACCCAAGTCAGCAGACCAAGAAAAAGCTCCGACAGCAGCATTTCAGGGCGCCCCGGTTGTTCCGGGCGCCCCGCGCACTCCGGGCGCCCCGCGCACTCCGGGCGCCCCGCGCACTCCGGGCGCCCCGCGTGTCGCGGGCGCCCCCAGTGCCACGCCGACTATCAGCTGCCCTCGCGAAGCCAAAGGATGAGGCTTTGACCGGTCAACCCGGGCGCCCCGCGCGCTCGGGGCGCCCCGGTCAAAGCTGATCCCGAAGATAAAGAGATCAGCCTTGACCGAAGCGATCACCGGATCGGAAGCCACGTGGGGGGCGCCCCCGTCGACCAGGGCACCCCCAGGCCCTATATAAAGGGCCCTCGACCTCCTTCTTCAGTGCATCAATTACTGCAACGCTTTCACGCTCTACTGCTTTCATTCAACGCATCCAAACGCTCTGACGACCGCGCTCTGCTCCGGAAACTTCCCGACTCAAGAACGAAGCGCCGTCGACCTCCCACTGCACCGAAACTCGAGCCTACCCCGGGAGTTGGTAAATACAGAAGTGTAATCTTTCTTATTGCAATTTGTATTTCTCTTCTGTACTCATTCTACGCATTATAGAATTGCCCAAAGTAAATGGTCAACGACCGTGGGCCTTGGAGTAGGAGTCGACCCAGGCTCCGAACCAAGTAAAACAACCTTGTTAGCATTGTGTTGCTTTGTCTCTATTTCCGCCGCGCACTTACTCTTTTTAAATCCGAACGATTTGCGACATTTACCCCCCCCCCTCTATCGCATCTCTCGATCCAACAAGTGGTATCAGAGCGGGGTTATTCAAAGTTGGTGCAACCACCACTTTGAAATTTCTTTTCGGATTTTTTTGCTTTATTTTTTTAAATAAATAATATCTGTGAGTGTATTTAAAATATCCTTACGCCTTTTTCAATTCTGAATTCTCATTTTTTTACCATAAGTCATAATTGATAAAAGAATCAATTTGTGAAAATTTGTCATAAAATTTTTATTATTATTTTAATATTTTTCCTCGAAATTCGTGCTACCTTAATTCGAGAAATATTTTTTCTTACTTTTTCTTCATTAATCAAAATTGTTAAAATCAACATTTTCTAAAAATTTTATTATTATTTTAATATTTTCCCTCGAAATTCGTGTAATAATTTTTTGTTGCTCCCGCACTACTAATCCAAGACCAAGTCTTGGTACATCTCTGTTTTTTTATTGTGTGCAAGATTTAAACTAATGGCCAATCAAGGATGGAATAGTACCCGTCCACCACTCTTCTCCGGCAAGAACTTCAACTCTTGGAGAAGTCAAATGGAGTCGCTTCTAAAAGCCCACATGGACCTATGGCTAATCATCCAAATGGGATTTTCTTTTCCCGTAGAAGATGGAATGTCGATCGCTTGGGAGAAATTGGACGAACCAACTCTGAGGAAGATCGAGACTGATGCTAAGGCAACAGTAATCTTGCAATGTGGTCTAACCAACGAGCAACTCAAACTAGTAGGTCCATTCAGATGTGCTAGAGAAATCTGGGAAAAACTGATTAACCTTCATCAAGAGATCTCAGATGAAGAAGAAGATCAGGTAAATTATCTTGCCTTTTCGGTCCAAGCACAAACAGCCGAGTCAGAGTCTGAACCAGAATCAAACGACGAACTGACAGAGATGGTAAGTAATTTTAAATGCTTTTCAAAATTAGAATTAAATAATCAAACAGATACTATAATGGTCGAGGAAGGTATAATTTCTATTGCAGGGAAATCTCCTAAACAACTACCAAAGAAGGAGCTTCAACAAGTATCCGAGTCCGACTCAGACACGGAACCAGAAGATGAATCTAGATCCGAGACAGCAACAATTAAGGGGGAGATTCCCAATAAGGAATCAAAAGGTAAAATTACAAATTTAAATTTTAAAAATCATATAATTTGTTACATATGCAGGGAGAGAGGGCACTACCAAACTAAGTGTCCTACTCGTAAGATTCAAACGATACCACCGACGGCAACAAAGAAACGAGCTCCAAAAGCACGAAAGAACAAGAGTCGCATTCAATGCTTCAAGTGTCAGGAGTTTGGGCATTACAAAGAGGAATGCACAGATAAACGTTACAAAGATCCAGGGCAACCAACCAAAATGGGTAACTGTAATTTACATCCAAATCAACTCTTTACCTTGAATACTGATAGTTTAATTAATCTCCCTTGGTCAAATTTAGATATGGATGCATGCTTAGATAACTTAATGAAATCATGTATATTAGCAAAGTCAAAATTCAAAATGTTAAGACAAGAAAATGAGACTTTGAAAATTAAAATTGATATACAAGAAAAACTGATTAATAATTTTGCAAACTTAGAAAATCCAGAAATTTCTCCTCACTATGACATTATCTGAAGTTTTGTTTTGGCTATTCATAGGACTAGATAGCTTAAGGACTTAACCAATTACTTGAAATTTGAAAACATAGTATTGGGAGGAGGTGAGATGATAGTACGTTGGGGAAACCAACTCTAATAAGATCAAGTCTACTTGGTCTCTTTAGACTGGTGAAACCAGCCGAAGCTACCGATCCAAGACCCAAGCTAGTTAGACCAGAAAATGACCTAATTTAATTTGAAAATGAAATTTCATTAAAAGGCTTTGTCTAGGAAAGGGTGGATGATCCCATAAGGCTATGGCCAAAGAAGGCCTAGTGCCTCGCCAAGACCTGGAAGCCAATTTCTGAAATTCAAATTCAAATTATCTTTTGTCAAATTCGAATCTAACACAAATTTCAAATAATTATAGATTCTAATCTGTTTTCAAAATTTCTATTTTTCAAACTTATTCTGTTTCAAAAATCACTTAATCAGTGTTCAAAATTTCTGCTTTCTAAACTTATTTTTTTTCAAATCTGTTTTCAAAATTAAATAACTTTTTTTTCAAAATAAATGAAAATTCCTTTTCAAAATTAATTTTTACCTTCAAACCTGTCTCACAAGAACTTTTAAGGCTAACTGTTTGAAAACCCTAGATTGGGTGAGACAGGAAAATTAAGTTCAATTAAAATTTCTTTTATGTTGTGTTTTAATTCAGAGGATAATTCCAACATAGTCAAACCATGATTAACATAGTCAAAACTTAGTCAACTGAGTCAAACATGGTCAAACCTAGTCAACACTAAGGTCTTAGATAAAGTCAGTCTATGTCGGATACAGGGGGAGTTTTTCTTAATGTTTTTTTTTTATTTCTCAAAATCCTTATCCTTTAAAACTTATTTTCATCTCAAAATAAGACTTTCAAAAGTTGATTCAAAAACCTTAATATATTACTATCGCTTTGGAAAAATTATTATCATTTCAATTTTTTTTAAACTGTGTTATATTCCAAATTGAGTTTTCAAAAATTTATCTCCTTGAAAGTTATCATACTCAGAAGATTGTTCAAAAGTGCTTCTTTTGATCTTGACAAACCCTAAAGACACAGAGGAAAGGTCCACTTCATGATCTTCAAGGACTCCTAGGATGTGTCAAATTAAGGGGGAGTCTAAGTCAAAAGAAAAATTCAGAAAAAGTTTCTTTTTACTTATGTCTTTGTTAAACAGTTCTTTCTAATCTGACTCAAACCTTAAGACTCAAAGGAAGAGTACTTGTGGTCAACAAGCTTCCCAGGACTGAGTCAAGTTTAGGGGGAGGTCAAAATTAAAGGAATTATTTAATAACATGCTTTATTTCAAACTCTTGCAAAATCTAAGTTTTCAAAATACTATTTGTTAGAATTTGTGTGACTTATGAAATTGTTTTCGAAATAACATTTACTTAGGTTGGAAAATTTCCAGGACACTTAGGAAATGTCCTTGTAGTCAACAAGGTTTCCTAGGATGGTGTCAGACTGGAAAATGAACCAAGTTAAGTAAAACATTGAACCTTCAAAAGTTCACACACTTTTTAGCATATATTTTTAAGTACTATCATTTTTTTAAAATTTACTTGAGTTTGAAAATTTCCAGGACACTTAGGGAAATGTCCTTGTAGTTAACAAGGTTTCCTAGGATTGTGTCAGACTGGAAAAGAAACCTAGTCAAGTGAAATATTTTGTTTTCAAAAAAAAATCTAATACTTTTCTAAAAGTACGTATGTATTTCAAATCATAATTTATCTCAAAAGTACTTGAAAAATCTTTTCAAAACTCTTTTTCGAATTTTTTTTCAAATACAAAATATTTTTTTGCATAATACTCTTCAAAATGGACTTAATCTGGAAATTTAAGCTTTTGCTATGCTTTTAAGAGTTATCAAGTATTTTTATGTTTTCAAAACTATAAGCTCTGATACACATTTATTCTCAAAATTTTCAAACACAATTCTTTCAAAATCTTTTAAGTACTTAAGTATTTAACGGGTATTTTTTTACTTAATTTTCTCAATCAAGTACTTGACACTTAATTTTCAAATTCTTCTAAAAAGTACTTGCTCCAAAGTTTAAAAACTTGTTACGCCTGAAAAATCCTTTTCTTGAAAATTTTCTAAGCGTGAAAAATTTCTTAAAAAATTCTCTAAGTAAAGTTTCCTTTTCTAAAAGTTAAAATTTTTTTTGGAAACTTGGAAATTTTGGCTAAGTAAATTTTTTTTTGCCTTATAAAGTTGTAAATTTTTTTTGCCTGAAATTTTTTCATAATGGTAAATTATCTAAGTGTAAAAAGTTTTGAAAATGCTTTTACTCGATTATTGAAAAATACTTTGTCAAAAACATAAAGCACTTAGAAAAACTCATAAATCCCTGTTAGATACCTTGTTCACCCATGCTTGTTTTTGATATATGTCAAAGGGGGAGGAAAGGTCAAAGTTAAGAGTTAAGTTAATTATTCAGGGGGAGAATGAGCATGAGAAATTTTTTCTCTCTCTCTCTTTTCACTGTTCAAATTACATTTGGGTTTAGACTGTTACGAATTGATATGTTTTATTAGTCTTAACCTTTATGCTTAAACTGCTATCTTTTTCCTTAACTTTGAATTGTGTTGCCATAATCAAAAAGGGGGAGATTGTTGGTGCAGGAAGCACCAGATCGAACCTTGTTTTGATATTGGCAAAGGATTCAAAGTTAAGGGTTATTTGTTGTCTAACAATGCTGCTTGAGAGTGCAGGAAACAAAGTCCTAGCGAAGGGCTGCTAGGCACCTGACGATGGGCTGTCAGGAAACCAAGTCCTGGCGAAGGGTTACTGGGCGAAAACCAAGTCCTGGCGAAGGGCTGCTAGGCGAACCAAGTCCTGGCGAGGGCTGCGGCGAAACCCAAGACCTGGCGAAGGGCTGCTGGCAAAAACCAAGTCCTGGCGAAGGGCTGCTGGGCGAAACTCAAGACCTGGCGAAGGGCTGCTGGGCAAAACCAAGTCCTGGCGAAGGGCTGCTAGGCGAAAACCAAGACCTGGCGAAGGGCTGCCGGGCAAAAGTCCAACTGGAGGATCCGGTTGGCACCAGGTAAATTCTCCCGAGAGGAGTAGGTGAGGACGCGTTCCCCTTGAGGGACATTAGGCGTCGGTTCGACCTAGGGCTCCATTTTGGAGACCAAAGTCAGAACCAAGACAGCTAAGGCTGTATAAACTAACTAATATTTGCTGTTTTGGACTAACCCTGGATGCAGGACCGAAGGACTGTGTATCTGCAGCTCAGAGAGCCTCAAAGGAGTGAGGCAGTAGCTGAGCAGGGCGCCCCGAAGGTTCCGGGCGCCCCCAGAGTCAACCCAAGTCAGCAAACCAAGAAAAAGCTCCGACAGCAGCATTTCGGGGCGCCCCGGTTGTTCCGGGTGCCCCGCGCCTCCGGGCGCCCCGCGTGTCGCGGGCGCCCCCAGTGCCACGCCGACTGATCAGTGCCCTCGCGAAGCCAAAGATGAGGCTTTGACCGGTCAACCCGGGCGCCCCGCGCGCTCCGGGCGCCCCGGTCAAAGCTGATCCCGAAGATAAGAGATCAGCCTGACCGAGCGATCACCGGATCGGAAGCCACGTGGGGGGGGCGCCCCCGTCGCCAGGGCGCCCCCAGCCCTATATAAAGGGCCCTCGACCTCCTTCTTCAGAGCATCAATTACTGCGACGCTTCACGCTCTACTGCTTTCATTCACGCATCCAAACGCTCTGACGACCACGCTCTGCTCCGGAACTTCCCGACTCAAGCGAAGCGTCGTCGACCTCCCGCTGCACCGAAACTCGAGCCTACCCCGGGAGTTGGTAAATACAGAAGTGTAATCTTTTTATTGCAATTTGTATTCTCCTTCTGTATCTTCTACGCATTATAGAATTGCCCAAAGTAAACGGTCAACGACCGTGGGCCTTGGAGTAGGAGTCGACTCCAGGCTCCGAACCAAGTAAAAACGACCTTGTTAGCGTTGTGTTTGCTTTGTCTCTATTTCCGCCGCGCACTTACTCTTTTTAAATCCGAACGATTTGCGACATTCACCCCCCCCCCCTCTATCGCATCTCTCCGATCCAACAGTCTAGACCCACAACCAATAACTCATAATGATGAGCTATCAGTTGAACCTAAAACAACACCACCTCTTCGTAAGTCTGATAGGACACGCAATATTCCAGAGAGATACGGATTTCTCATAAGTGAATCAAATGACGTGTTACTCATAAGTGATGACGAACCTATCAGTTATGAAGATGTTCTAAAAAATTCAGAAAGGGACAAATGGCTTGAAGCCATGAAGTCGGAAATGGATTCCATGTACGAAAATCAAGTATGGGACTTGGTTAACCCACCTGAAGGGATTAAACCCATAGGGTGCAAGTGGGTTTTCAAGAAGAAAACCGACATGGAAGGTAATATTGTTACCTTTAAGGCTAGATTAGTGGCAAAAGGATATCGTCAGAAACAAGGAATTGATTATGACGAAACCTATTCGCCAGTAGCTATGCTTAAATCCATTCGGATGCTCCTAGCCATAGCAGCTCATTATGATTATGAAATATGGCAAATGGATGTGAAAACAGCTTTCCTTAATGGAAACCTGCTTGAGGATGTATACATGATACAACCTGAAGGTTTCACATCGGTTGATAAAACCAAAGTATGCAAGCTTCGACGATCCATATATGGACTAAAGCAAGCATCCAGGAGCTGGAACATCCGTTTTTGATGAGACAATCAAAGAGTTTGATTTCTCACAAATCCTGACGAACCTTGTGTGTACAAGAAGGTTAGTGGGAGTGCAGTCGTATTCCTAGTATTATATGTCGATGACATATTACTTATAGGAAATGATATATCAGTCTTACAGACAGTTAAAATTTGGTTGTCCAAAACTTTCTCCATGAAAGACCTAGGAGAAGCAACCTATATCCTTGGGATTAGAATCTATAGAGATAGA
>JAGFNQ010006691.1:495816-602080 GCA_024364735.1 Boesenbergia rotunda | reverse complement strand
GTGCATTATAGACCGTCTGTTCGTGCAGGGAAGACCAGGTCAGAGCCCTACCCATTTGGTCTCGCGTGTGCATTATAGACCGACTGACGTCAGGGGTGACCCATGCTGCATCATGAGTATGTTGTGCATTGATGCATATGATTGTGATTGCTGCACTTGATTGTTGCACTTGATTGACATGCATACTACCGGGTTTGGATTGACACAGGTAGGTATGTACTTCCTTAGTTTCTTATAGCTCAGCTCTGCATTTCCTTCTTACTGCATTTATCTTTATTACTATGGTAGATGGTGACTTACTGCTAGTATTTCTTCATGTGCATATTAGACTATATTCGCTGAGTTCTTAGGACTCACCCCGTTAGCTCTGTTTTTCTCTTTTCAGGATGATCGTCTGGATTGCCCAGCAGCCTGTCCCAGTTCATGTGTCTCCGAGACGATTTTCGCGATTATTCTGTGATTTGGTTGTGGTACATGTTGGTACCCTTTTCTTTTATTCGGTTTGTTCCTGTTCACTTCCGCTGTCATATGTTGTGCTCTGTTGTGACGTCCATTTTACGACAGTATAGTTGTACCTTTGTGTGCCATGGAGGCCTCGATTTCATTTTGGTTTTGTCGTAAGTCGTACCGGTACGCAGCTTTGTCGTCGTTTTTGTTTTCGCTTTATATAGTCGCTGGTTCCAGCCCTATAGGTTGCGGTACAAGCAGGCTGAGGTAGTCATGGTGATTAGGTTTTTGGATTGTCCGCCGGGACGAGGGAGTAGTTGTCCGGTCGGTATCGGACGAGCGGCTCCTCGGGTGACATTGTAAAACTCTAATGTGACTTCAATAAATTTAGGGATTAAACATAGTATGAGAAAATGTGGAGAGAAGTTGTTTATAAGAATTGGTGTAGAGATTGGACATGCTCTATCCGTTTTAGCTTTTTGAAGAAACCTAGTAATGTATTTACTTTGAGAGAGAATACAACCTTCATTATTTGGGATAAGTTCAATTCCCATAAAAAAATGAGCATTAACCATATTTTGAATATGAAGTTGTTGGTTAAGAAGATTTAATACAGTTGTGATATTCTTTTGATAATTATCCATTATTAAAATGTTATTCACATAAATAAAAAAAATATTATAGATCCATCATTGTATTTGTAGAATAATGAAGAGTCGGTCTTGATCTAGAAAATCCTTAAGCTTGTAACCAATTAGATAAACAATGAAACCAAACATGAGGAGTTTGTCGAAGACTATATATGATTTCTTGAGTTGACAAACATGCATGGGTTTGGAATTGTGGATCGATGAACCTAGATGGTTGCTTTATAAATACAATTTCATCAAGATGATCATAAATAAATACATTAGAAACGTTTAATTGTCGTATAGGTCAATTAGAACTAATATATACAGATAACAATTATTTGATAGATGTGATTTTGACGACTAGGTTAATGGCAGCATTGAAGTCAATACCTGATTGTTGATTAAATCCTTTAGCTACAAGTCCAATTTTATATTGTTCAAGAGAACCATCAACTCTATGTTTAAAATGAAATACCCATTTAGAACCCAGAATATTTATAGATGGAGTGTTGAACTAGGATCCATGTTCCTTTGCGAATAAGTGTATCAAACTTTGTAGTTATTGTACTATATCAGTTTTGATCCTTATTTGCTTGTGAAAAGTAAGTTTGTTCAACAAATTTTGAAGAAACTACTAGAGTTAGTGGAAGATGATATTGAGGTTGCCATTTGTGGATTTTGTGCATAAATGTCACTCAAAAGAAGTGTACGCCGAGGAGCATCTTCATCAGAGTCACTTGTCGAAGAGGGTGATGAAATAGGTTGGGATTGTGAAGATACGATATGTGGCTCATCCTACGAAGGACATTGGCCATTTTCTTGATTGAATGATGTAGCAAAAGAATTAATAGGAGAGACCCGGCCAGAAGGAAGTGGTGATAGTTAGAATACCATCACTTCCAGTATTAGCATTATTTCTGGCTGCAGGAGTTGGATATCTAAGATATGGTACAATATTAGGTGACATGAAGAAGGTACTGTTTATATCTAGAGGAGAGATTGAAGAAGTTGCTAAAAAGAAAAAAATAGAGACTCATCAAAAGTAACATGTCGTGAAATATATATTCGTCCTGTTGGTATATGCAAGTAACGATACCCATTGTGTAAATTACTATAACCAAGAAAATACATTGTAGTGAATGAGAGTCAAAATTTTGTTTAAAGTAAAAGCATAATTACAGATAACATGCGCAACTAAAAATTCAAAGAAAAGTACAATAAGAAGTCTAATTATAAAATTTTCCAAAGGACACTTATGATTGAGCAATGAAATAAGAAGGCGAGTTATGAGATATGTTATAGTGCAAACAGTGCCATCCTAAAATTTACGTTGAATTAATGCATGATGGTGAAGTGCTAAGGTTGTTTTAACTATATATCTATGTTTTCTCTCAATAGAGTCATTTTACTCTGGAGTGTAAGGACAAGAGACTAGATGAACAATTCCACAAGAGAAAAGATGACAATAGAAAACTTAATATTCACCTCCTCAATCATAATGAATAAAGAATGTTTTGTGATTAAAATATCGTTAAACTAATTTTTTAAAAAGTCATAGAATATGTCTAATAAATTGATAAAGCTAAGTATATTTACTAAAATAATCATTAAAGGTAACATAATATAAAAAACCTTGATTAGACAAGATAAGTGTAGGATCCAAATTTCTGAATAAATTATTTCAAGTTGAAAATTAAAAACACTATCAGAAGAAGAGAGATAATTTATGATTTTTAGATTCCATGCAAACCCTATATGAAAAAGATGGAGAGAGAGTAAAGGAAGTAAGTAATCATACCTATTAATAGAACAATGTAAAGAGAAGGATGACCAAGTCGAGCATGTCAAGATGGTTTATTTGTATATTCACTAATAAAAGTTTGATTGAAGAACTTTTGAAGATATAATAGAGGCTATTTTTGATTTTCTCATGAAATATGATGGGGATGAACATCCCAGGGTGGACACGTGGCACAGGGAAGCTACGTGGTATGACCCGCCGAACCAAAGCTCCGAGGTCAGACCGAGACTATCTCGGGAAAATGTATTAGAACCCCGAGGTCAGACCGATAATCGGGCTTCCGAGACTACCTTGGGAGAATGGAAGAATGCCCCCAATGTCAGATCGGGTATCAGGCTCCCGAGACTATCTCGGGAGAATGGAAGAAAGCCCCCCAGGTCAGACCGGGTATCGGGTTCCCGAGACTATATTGGAAAAATGAATGAAGGCCCCGAGGTCAGCTCGAGAGGTGAGACTCCGAGACTGACTCGGGAGAGTAGATACCAAAAATCAATATAAGAGTCAGAAAGCCCAACTTCAAGTAGTCGTTCCTCTTTCTAGAATAGGAAAGTCATTGGATAATTATTGTCCGCAACGTGCGATAATTGAGGCCTTAATTATCGTAGCGGCCATTACCAAATGATAGGATATCTATCATGTAACTGATGATTAAGGGACGTGGAGGAGAACGTGGGGACACGTGTAACCAAGACCCCAGGTATATAAGATGCCTCGACATCCAAGTAAGGGGGAAAGCTTTCCAAACTTATAGCAACTCTGATTCCTTGTCGTCCTCCGAAAAAGATAAGATCCCTGACTTGAGCGTCGGAGAGGGCTCCACCGAAAAATATTCCTGTGTGTTCCCTTTAACGCTCGTGTTAATCTCGTAGGGAGTGGACATCCTCACCCTGTCACCATCTTCGTGGGTTGCGTTTTGGTGACTCGCCATCCGTGTCGTTCGCTTCCGGAACAAGTATAACGTCGTCTGTGAGAAGCATTAAAGTACCAGAAGGAATACCGTGATGGCAGACCTAGAAGGACAACTCATCATCCTATTGCAACAAATTCTGAAAATATGAGATGATGGTATGCAAGGAACTCAATTTTACTATGCATTGTGTATTTAGTCAGTATCCAAATGGAACCTTCTTATTTCAAGTTTACACAAATGTAAGCATGTTTTGATCATACCTGAATATTTCAATAAAATGAGAGGATTTTGTCACAACTTGTAGAATTATAAAAAGATTATCCTTTAAATAATTAATTTAATAAATCATTCATAAATATTATAAAAATATTTTTAAAATGAAAAAAAAATTGAGCCCACGCTGGGCCTGAAGTCAAATGACTTCAGGCCCAGACTTCAGGCCCACGCTAGGCCTGAAGTTATTTACTTCAGGCCCTGTGTAGGTCTGAACTTAAAATCATGTATTGTGATAGATTTTTTATATATTAATATATTATTTAATATATTAATTTATATTAATCAAATATAAAGAAACATCTCTTTATATTTCTGAAATCATGCTGGAAGAGATATTTGTTTTAATTGAAATATATTTTCTTTGTTTGTCTTACGTTTTTTAGCCGATTATCACAATATATTATTTTAAATTGAAAAGTCTGAAAAAGCGGGTTCAAATGTCTCAGAATTCTAACTGAGAAAGAGAAAGAGAAGTCTTGGCGGAAGGGGTATAAGAGGAAGATCACTAAATTTGATGCACCCTTTGATAAAAAAGAAACCTCAGTACACCTTTTGGTAATTCTTAATTCTCACATATGTTTTTTTGGTAAAAAACCGAATTCTAAAGGATATGAAAAAAGTACGATGACGCTCACTTTTTTACTAGAATCTTTATGGGTGATGTACTTGAGATTCTAGTGTACCTTTCTAATAGGGTTTCCAATAAGATAGTTGTTCCGAAAGGAGTCGATGACGATGGCCAGTCACCGAGGTTCTGCCCACGTGGAGGCCGACAGGAGGGGAGGAACTCTGCGTCTTGCGAGATCAACACGAGCGTTAGGGGAACACACCGACGGTTGTCCAGCGGAGCCCACTCCGACGCTCAAGTCAGTACCTCGATGGAGAAAGGTGTAAGACAGGAAAGAAAGTATGAGTCGTTGAGAGTGCTTAACCCTCCTTACCAGAGGGGTTGGGGTACTTTTTATACTGGCCTTCGCTGCCTTGCCACGTCCCCACAATTTATGTCACATCCTCCTCCTCTTTTGGCGGTTACCGGATAGCCTTTGAATCGGTCTAAGTCGTCATTACATTTCGACCCGTTGCGACATTTAAGGGTCGTGGTGATCCCGTGACAGCGGGGACGGTTATCCATAGATCCGCGAGGGAGGGGGAGAGCCGTTATTTAATGTCGAAGGTAGCTCGGGCTCCGCTTCCCCGAGGTGGTCTCGAGGTCTTTTAGCTCAGGTGATTGTGGGCGTTATAGCTCCCGAGGTGGTCTCGGGATCCCACCTCCCGGGGTGATCCCGGGAGGGATCTTCTGGTTGACTCCCCAGGACTTGTCTCCCGAGGGGGGTCCTAGAGGACCCTCTTCCCAAGAGTGTCTCGAGGGCTCTGAAAAAGGAGTCACTAAGACTCGTTGCATTTTTCCACAAAGGTTCTTCATCCCACGTGTCTGCCACGGGCTATTCAACCCTATCACAAGTCTCTCTCTTCAAGTCTGATCGAGGGAAGTGTGGTTGACTGATCGGACTATTGTGATGGTGAAGAAGCTTTGTTCCTGCGGGTCCTCGCCCCCATTACTGTTCCTTTTAGTAGTTGCAACGGACCCTTACGGGGTTGTGCTAGGCCCCTAGGAAATTTCTCCTTAGTTTTGCCCTTGTCGAAGGACTTCTGTGGCTTTTGAGGTACCGTAATGATACCTGTCCCTCTATTATAAAGGAGCACGGCGCTCTTTGATGGCGACCAGGTACTTCCGCGAATGCCTCGTTGCCACTTGCTTCAACGACCATCTCCTTGACTTCTTACTGACGTGCGCCGTAATAGCTGGCTCACGTCAGGCGACTGCCTCTGAGGCAACACTAATACGACGGTTTCTTGCTTTCCACGTGCCGCTTCCCTATTGTGTCCACGCAGGCGGCTTCCTGGGTATAAGAAGGGAAGGCGAGGATGTTCGGTCAACTTCTGATTTCATGGATGGGTGCACCTCATCGTCTTCTTCTTTTTCTCTAAGGACTCTTTTGCACATAAGTAGTTTGTCTCCTCCCTGTCTCTCCCCTTAGGGGCCATGGAAAGCTACCGGACGGAATGGTATGAGTCTATCTCTTCGAGAGTGAGATCGGAGGCTCTGCTGGCGGCCCTCGAGGCCTACAGCATCCCAGCTGAGATGACGGTGGTTATCCCTGGAGTAGACCAGACGCCAGTAGAGCCTCCCGCAGACTTGTTGACCTTCTTCCTGGGGCAAGGGGAGTCAGGACTCCGTTTCCCCATCCCCCCCCTTCTTTATGAATATATTCTCCTACGTTGATATCCCGCTCCACCAGATGGCTCCCAATGCCTTCGCTCAGATGGGAGGGGTGTATATTATCTTCAAGCTCTTTGACCTTCCCCTGACCCCTCATCTTTTTCATTCTTTCTTTGTTCCAATTGGCTCCAGAGGGGTCTTTAGCTTTTCAGCACGTCCGGGCCATAGGTTTTTAGGAGGGTTCCCTTCTTCGCACAAAGGGTGGAAGGAGAAGTTTTTCTTCATCCGACTACCCGCATTGCCCTTTAGTCCCCTTCGTTGGATAGAGGTTCTACCGACTCCTCCTTCTTTAGGAGAATTCCTCCAGAGTCCTGCATACCAACACGCTAGGAATGTCCTCTCCAGCATGGAGTTCACCGGCCCGGGGCTAATGTTGTGCGAGGAACTTATGTATCGGGCGGGCCTTAGCCCCAAAGTGACCCGAATCAACCATAGCCTTGGTATGTTCGTCCTTTTCTTCAATGCCCGTTAGTTCTAACTATGTTTTCTTGGCTTGCTGTTGTAGAGGAAGTCATGTTCGCCAAGGTGATAGGCTGACTTATCAAGTGGGAGGAGGCCAACAAGGAGGTGCTGACTCCTCCCCCGGTTGTTTTTGACGCACCTCCTGCGCCTGCCGAATCTTCAGAGGGGATCACTGATTCATCCGAGAAGGTAGGAACCACTGTTACACCTTCGCCCATCGCGAGCCGAGGGCCTCCCGGTTTGCTGGTTGATCCGTCAACGGGTCTTCCTTATGGCGGTGCCTCTCCCCCAATAGTTGTTTGTCCAGAGGGAGTTAACGAGGGGTCCTCCCTCCTGCTGCCCCTTCATCAGCCCAATTCGACGGTCGGTAGAAGAGGTGAATTCCAAAGGGCTTGGGCCCAAAATGGAAAAAGCTACGCTCTGAGGGCCCCGACCTTCTTCCCTCTGTGCCCGAGGAGGTTATATCTCCTTCCGAGGGGAGAACATCTGTTCTTGTATCTTCTCCTATCCCATCGGCCGCAGTCCTGAAGGCAGACGTCCCAACACCTAGCGCTCCCCCCATTGATCGGGCCGAGGCTTCGAGGGGTAAGGAGGTATTGCGTACTCAATACCGGATGAGACTGGACCGCCTAAAAAAGAGG
This sequence comes from Boesenbergia rotunda, assembly GCA_024364735.1. NCBI lineage: Eukaryota > Viridiplantae > Streptophyta > Magnoliopsida > Zingiberales > Zingiberaceae > Boesenbergia > Boesenbergia rotunda. The sequence continues at coordinate 594,630 of JAGFNQ010006691.1, read as the reverse complement.
TTGGATGCAACCTTGGAGGCATCCATGCAATCCTTCCCCTCAGTGGGGTTGAAGGAAGCTCCGACTGTGGGGGTCCTGTCTGAGGAGACTTCCAGCTTTGAGGGGGGTGAATCCGGCTCCTCCAGCCTGCCCTCGAAGCTCCTGTTGTCCAGCTACTTCCACCCCGTTGGGGCTCGTCGCTGTCCGAGGGACGGGTTAACACATCAAGGTCCTCCGGGGGAGCAGCCGTATAAGTTTCAGATGGACCGCTAACCACTCTCCGGGAGACCCTTCTGAAGGTATAAGTTACTATTGTATTGGGTATTCTCTTGCATGGTCTCTGATTTCTTGGTGTAATGACAGGCGGCTGAGGACTGCCAAACAGCTGGCTGAGGTTTATATTCCTAGCCTCAGGTCAAGGCCCTAAGCCGCCGGGCCTTGAGAGCGGAGGCCGCAGCTGACCACGAGCATCGGGCGGGTCTTATGCAAGCGAGGATCAGCAGCGCCCTCCGTGCGAATGTGGAGCATCTACCAGACACCTTGCAGGACAAGGAGTTTGCTCTCTAAAAGTCTCGACACCGAGAGCGGCTGGCGTCCGAAAAAGCGATGACCGTTACCAAGGACCTGCTCTAAATGATGCAGGATCGGGATTAACTTCAGGTGAGAGAGAGGAAGTTATCGGACGACATCCGACTTATGGCAACCTCAACCGAGAGATTGAACATGTGCGTTCATGACCAGGCACTGCAACTCAGCCAGAAGGAGCCCGATTTTATGATGGCAACTGATCGCGCGTCTGTTCTGGAAGATGACTTGGCCCAGGCTCGTTCGGAGGTTCGGGCCACGTCAGACAGACTCAAGGAGGCCCTAGTCGTGCAAAAGGGGATGTCTGCCGAGCTGAGCCGGATAAAGCGTGCCCATGAGGCTACCGAGGCCGAAATTCATGCCCTTCGGGTTGCTAAAGCTTCTAGCTCTGAAGAGGCTGAAGAAGTCTTCAAGGCGAAGTTCCTGGCCTAAGACGAATTCCGCGCTATCATCACCGACCAGGTAATGAAGCGCTTGCATCAAGGCTTCCACGGGACTATCGACCATTGAAGAGGGATCAACTTGTGCCTCCCAATGTCGACTCGCGTTTGTGAGTGACGACCGAATTGTAAAGGGACTCCCTCCCGAGGGCTCGAAGTCGTAGGATCACATACTTACCAGGGAACTGGGCCCTATTGTACCAATTTTGATTAACATGATCATATTTCCTTACCTTACTGCTTTGGGCAGGCTCTTGGACCTAGTTGCACGTGTCACTGGTCTTCGCCGCGAGGGCTCGGAGAAATAAAAAGATTGAAACTTTTCCTGAGGTTGATCCTGGGTACGGATCTCCCACAATAACCCGGCAAGCCTCCAGTGTCAGGCTTGCATTTATTTCCCTATTGGCCCCTAACCAACCTTTTCCTTTTAGTGAATGTTGGAGGTTCCCGAACCGTCGCATCCGCATCACACGCAATGTCTTGAATGGACTCATAAAGAGTTGTGGGTTCCTAGGCACGGCGAAGGCATGTCGGCCGATGTGACACTTCATAGTTGGAGTCCGTTGCTGTTCCCGTGCCATGCCTGCATTAAATGCACGGGGAGGCCGTAGTCACTATAAATAGGGAGAGAGGGATGAACCGTCTTCCCCCATCCATTCTGCCTCCCTTTCTCTTTGCGGAGAGATGCCGATACCTTCACCTCCCCGCCTTTTTCCGGTCGGAGCCTTCGACACCACCGGAGGGGGTAGCGGAGGCACAGTAACGTTTTTGGATGAAGGGCCTCGCGAAGGTGGAGCTTCGTGTCTCACACTCCCTACCAGGGAGCATGGTGGAGATGATATCCAGAGTCTCGCAGAAGATCCTGGCGGAGGTGGGACTCCGGGATTCTACTAGGAGTCCAGAAAAGACATTATGTGGTCTGCCAGGGGGCATGGCGGAGATAACATATATCGATGGTTGCCTCCCCTGGGCAGCCCACGGCGGTACATTCTGTAGGATCGTATGTGGTGTGCTAGGAGGGGGGGGGGGGGGTGAATAGCACTTTGTTGTTTCTTTCTCTACAAATTCGTTAGCGCAGCGGAAATAATATGCAAAGTAAAATAAACAATGCTAACAACAGAAATTTACATGGTATCCACCCCGGCCGGGTGACTAATCCAAGAATCCGTCGGTGGATCACTCCCCGGATAACCTCCGGCTAGCTCTCGTCGCTCCTTGTGGGTGGAGAAACCTCACCACAACACCTTGAGAACCTCTGAGCATAAAGACTACTGTTTGACCCTTAACCAAGACCAAACTCGTCAAGAAAGTCAACCACCATGAAGTCCTCTTTAAATAGGACTCGGGGCTGATTTCTCGGTACCAGTCGACTGCCCCAGGGCAGTCGACTGGTGCCAGCCAAATTCGACCATTGACACCCCCAACGTTCGAATTTGCCAGGTCACCAGCCACCTACCAGTCGACTGCCAAAATGGCAGTCGACTGGCCCAGGGTCCAGAACCTACTGTGAGTTTCTGTTTGCGCTGGCAGTCGACTGTTGTAACACCAGTCGACTGCCCAGCCTCTACAAACACTCTTCCTCACTCTCTTGGCCCTCGTCGACATGTGCCTTCAAGCATTCTCCCTTGGCTTGCTCCTTGAAGTCCTCTTCCACCGGCTATCGTCCCTCGGATGCGCACGCAAGTCCTCGACCTGCCTCCATGCCACCCTTCACGTGTGCCCTTTGAAGTCCACTTCTTAGCTTGCCTTTGGAGTCATCTTCCCTCGGCTCTTATCCCTTGCCTTAACTGACTTTTCACCAACAGCCTTGATTATTGCCTTCGCGCCCTCTTCATCTTCAGCCCTCGTCCCTCGGATGCATACAAGCCTCCTACTTGTCTCCATGCCATCCTTCACGTATGCCTCGAAGTCCGCGCCCCTCGGCTCATCATCCCTGCTATATCAGGTCCCTCGGGTGCACACAAGCCTCCAAGTTGTCTCCATGCAACCCTTCACCATACCGAAGCCGTCCAACCAAGTCAATATGTGTAAACCTGTACAACCTGCACACTCACATACCCATATTAGTACACAAGGGAAAACCTAATTTAAACCCTTTGCCCAAACATCAAAACACAAGTCACTCCGGACCTTAGATTGCCTCAACAATCTCCCCTTTTTTGATGTTTGGCAATACGTTTAAGTTAGGGAAAACAAAGAGTAATAGATAGCAAGAATAATGCTAAATAAATGCATATGCAATGCATACATGGGTCATATCCCAAGGCATCCTACACCTAACCCTCCAGGTTAGGAACTTCCGAAACAGGCTTTTTAAAACCTATCCCAAGGCTCCCCACACCTAACCCTCTAAGTTAGGAATTTTCACCAAAACGGGTTTTTTAAAGCTTCTCCCAAGCTCCCCATACATTGGTCTTACAAAGACTTTTTAAGAACCTCTCTAAGGTTCCCCTTACGCCAAGAATGGAGCAACCATGCTCCCCCTTAATCTTAGCTTCCCCTAAACGTAGGGTTTCTAGCAAAGGTGTGTTTGATTTCCCAACTTAAACCCAACACTTCTCCCCCTTTGCCTAACATCAAAAGAACCCAACAATATTTCAATCATTGGTTCTTTTAGTCCCTAATGACCATAAACAATGTGTACTAGTCCCCCACACACTTGTTTTGCATAATTTGGATACGAACCCAGCTGCTGATACAAAAATCAGCCCTGACCAGTCGACTGCCAAAATGGCAGTCGACTGATATTTTGGAAGTCTGAAATTTCAACATTTCTGACGAAATTCAAAAATGTGCCAAAAATTCCATAAATCTCAAAAAATTCTCAAATTTTGTGGAGAGGTTTGTGATACCCATATCTACTTGGGAAAAATACATTCCAAAATGTACCTATCACCATTCCTAAGTTTGACATAAAACCCAAAACTAGCTAAAAAGTTCAATATAACCTTGACCTAAAGTCCTAGTTTTGGTTTCCTCTTGTTGTCTCTGCCCATGCCAACCCACAATGCATCCCTAGCATTGATTTACATGGCAATTATACATCAAAAACCAATTTTCATGCAATATGACCCCGATATCATATTTACATGCATGAAACTCAAAAATACCGTGCCAAAACCCAAGAATTGAGACTCAAGTCCGTCTCTAATTCTTTTGGCACACTCCATGGTCCATCTAGACCTCTAGGAGCACCCCCTCCCAAGGTCCATTCACCATATATCCCAAAGGCTCCTAGAGCTCCCCCTTGAGCTCTTAGCCCTAGCCACCTCCCTTGGTGACTCAACCACAACTAGGCCACACCGGTGTACCTCCGGTGACTCTTGGCCTACAAACTCAACCCGCTTAATCTTTGACACCTTGTCCTTGGTTAAGTCATTTCTTTTTTCCTTTAAATGGCACCTCCTTGCCATTTTTGAACTCCTCCTTCTTGCCATAATCATATGCTACCCTAGCATATCTCTTTCCCATGGCATGGGAGACCTTAGATCGGTATCCTAGACCCGATCTATCATTGGTGCGGTTTAGGCCACCCAACACCATATTCAAACCCTTAGATCCAACCGTGAATCTCTCTAGGGTTTTCTCTAACCTATCAAGCTTTTCCCTTAAGGCTTGATTTTTCTTTTCTAGGTTCCTAAACCTAGAGTTCACATGTCCACCTTGGACATTCCAAGACCTACCTTCCTTTCTATGCACATTTCTCCCCTTCTTGAGATTTTTGACTTGATCCTTAGGTCTAGAGGTCTTTGATTTTTCATGATGCATGACCTTTCTAGGGTTTTGATCTACCTTGTTAACCCTAGTCCTATCATTATATCTAAAACCATGGTTATGCACAATTAAGCAGTTTTCATTAAGCCTAGCATACATGGATGAATGATTTACACTATTTTCAATATTTATGGAGGAATTAACATTTGAATTGCATTCTAATTTACGGTTAGGGATTACCTCCCTTACCCTTGTAGTTCCTCCTTGATGTGAGTTCTTCTTCTTTCTTTGCCCTTTCTCCCATCTCCTTAAGTGCCCCATTTTCTTTAGCTCCTTCTTCCTTGGACACTTGGTGTGGTAGTGCCCTACCTCGCCACACGTGAAGCACCTAATTCTTTTCTTTTTCTCTTGGGCTTCCCCAATCCTACAACCCTTGTTAGAATTTAAGTGAATTGAAATGGGTCTAGATTTTACCTCCATTTTACTTCTTGGGTACTTGTCCTTGTAGTGCCCCTTTTTGTTGCACCCAAAGCATGTTATATGACCCTTTGATTTGGCTTTGATGAAGGTGGAAGCTTCTTCTTCAACCTTGGATGAAGTGGATGCTTCCTCTTGATCCGACATTGAAGTGGGTCTCTCCTGTTGGGACCGGGTGCATGTTGACATGGATGCGGGTTCGTAATTTTAAAATTAATTACGTGCAGCGGAAGGTTTAGCATAAATAATTTCTCAAATTATTTAACCACACATCTAAGCATGAAATTTTATCTTGTGTAAACATGATCATATATTTAAAATTTTACAAAAACATAAACTAATTTACGTATTACCTCGCGTAACTCGAAGGAAGGGACGAGATCCAACCGTAAGCGTCCCTTGAAAGCTCCGCCTCTATTCGCGTCTACGCCGAGTATCTTCAGGATGACTTCGCAAAGCCACGAGTTTCGTGTTCTCGAGAACTACTAGATTCTCCGAGAACGCGACAAGAAAAACCAAGAGAGAAGTTGGAAGACTAACCACAAAAGGATGGCCGGAATCAAAATTCCGGCGAAGCAAAAGAAGAAGCTTGCGGCAAAAGATCCTTCTTGGGGCTAGTTGGCGCATGACAAGAAGGGGAGGGAAGGAGAGAAAGAGAGGGAGAGAGCCTATGCCTTCATCACTTCGATTATTTTCCAAGCCTTGTCTTGGGTCCTTTATATAGTGACCTCTCAACCATCAAGCCTCTCAAATATGGAATAACTTATTCCATCATACCAAGTTTGATTTTATATCATGGTTAAAATCATATTTTAATTCATGATAAAAATCAATCAAGTCTCTTTTCTCTTATGGAATAAATTTTCTTATCATGGTAAATCAATCCATGATTGATTTTATAAAATAAACCAATCCATGGTTCATTTTAATTTCCATGAAAAAATAAACCATACCTTGGTTTATTATATATAAAAATTTATATCATCCATAATTTTATAAAACAAACCACACTTGGTTTATTTTATAAATTGAACCAAAAACTTGGTTCTCTCCCTTTGTTGTGGCCGGCCAAGCAAGGAGGATGGAGGCACTCTTTAGCCGGCCCATCCAAGCCACACCCCAATGAATTAAACTTATTTAATTCATCTATTAAGTCTTCAAAAGACTTAGCCATTTTACGCTTCCGATGCGTCTCTGAAAAATTCAGATTCGACTTATCGTTTGGCTCAACCAAACCTAATCTCTCTTGATTGGAAAATCTAATTTTCAACTCGTTTCTCACATACGACGCCAAATTTGTTCTGAAAAGAGTCGACGACGATCGCCAGTCGTTGGAGATCTGCCCCTATGGAAGTTGCTGTGGCGAGGAGGAACTTAGGGGTCTGCGAGGTTAACACGAGCGTTATGGGACACGACGGTGGGGGTCCAGCGGAGTCCATTCCGACGCTTAAGTCAGTGTATCGTCGAAAAAGTAAAGGTAGCCAGTAGGAAAGAATGTATGTAAGGTTGAGAGAGCATAACCCCCTTTACTGGAGGGGTTGGACTACCTTTTATACTGATGACGACAGACTAGACGCGTCCCTTCGATAGGTGTCATGTCTCCGTGACTTAAGCCACGACCCCTTCCTCTTTCGACGGTTATTGGATATCTTTTTGAAACGGTATGCGCTATTATCACGCTTCTACCCATTGCGATAATTAAGGGACGTGATGCCTCCTTACAACGAGGATGCTTATTCGTAAAGAGAGAAGGGGTCAGTACCAGAGGTCGGTTATTACTGGGGCTTCGCCTCCTCAGATGATCTCGGAGTCTTTTGGACCGGGTGAGCGCAGGCGATATAACTCCCGAGGTACTCTCGGGGTCCAACCTCCCGGGAGGGATCATCGGACTGACCTTCCCGGGCGCGAACCTCCCGGGGTACTCCCGGGAGGGGCCTTCGGACTGACCTTCCCGGGAGCATCTCCTGAAGGGGGTCCTGGGGCCCGGGAAGGATGGTCGCTTCGATCTGTCGTGTCACGCCACGCGGCTTCTTCATCCCTCGTGCCGGCCACGGACTATTTAACCCTATCACCGTCATTACATTTCGACCCGTTGCGACATTTAGGGGTCGTGGTGATTTTGTGCCAGTGGGGACGCTTATCCATAGATCCGCGAGGGAGGGGGAGAGTCGTTATTTGATGTCGAAGGTAGCTCGGACTCCGCTTCCCCGAAGTTGTCTCGGGGTCTTCTGGCCCGGGTGATCGCGAGCGTTATAGCTTCCGAAGTGGTCTCGGGACCCCACCTCCTGGGGTGATCCCGGGAGGGATCTTCTGGTTGACTCCCCAGGACTTGTCTCCTGAAGGGGGCCCTAGAGGTTCTTCTTCCCGAGAATATCTCGAGGGCTCTGAAAAAGGAGTTACTAAGACTCATTATATTTTACCATAAAATTTCTTCATCTTACATGTCTATTACGAACTATTCAACCCTATTAACAGTGATGTACTCCCTATAGCCGAGCGAAAGAATCGAACCTGAAAGGATATTGTAAAAGTACGATGACGTCACTTTTTATTCGAATCTTCATGGGGTGACGCGCTTAGGATTATAGTATACCTCGAGCAGAACTTTATGAGTGTGGATGAGTAAGGGCATCCACAACCGTTTAACTCCTTTAACATTATAACACCTACCATCTCATCAAAAAGTATGAGATCCACATGCCACATGCCACATACACATTAACATTAACATCTTCATTCTCTCACAACCGTTTAATATTCAACTCTCATTATTTGTGGGACCCTGACGGGCCCAAATGGACTGTCACGAATGTGGGTCTTAAATTTAAATGTGAATGAAAGCTGGAAACCCTTTTTACAATCAAAATCTGAAAATGTAGTAAAGGGGCCACAGGTCGTATTTTTCTCGGGGCTAGTTGTTGTGTTTGATTCAAGCTTGGTTTATGTGTCGTTTGTGTTTTTGGGTTTCAAATAAGTAAATGGAGTTTTGAGTTTTAAATACAAGTGAAAATGTGATGGAAGGAATTAAACTCAACTAAATACTAAATAATTGATGGTAATTGCTAATTCAACCAATGAAAACCTAATCAAGCACTCACCAGATTTTTCTTTTTAAAACTGATTTATGATTTCAACAAAAACAAAAGAACTACTATGCAATGAAGTAAAAACAGTGATAGGATTTTTCTAAAACAAACAAACTTGCAACAAATCAATGCATGCGAAATTAGAACTCAACCAAACAAATGCAACTCAACTAGCTAAAGTGTTTTTGGAACCCAACCACTGCCAACAAAATTCAGATATGAGTGAATGCAAGCTTATTGAATTCAAACACAATCACATGCCACAAAAACAAACTAACTTTGGATGCAAAAAGATTAAAATCAATTGGCACACAAGAGATAACTCTTTGTGCCAAAAACTAACACAAAACTCGAAAATGATATCTTTTCAACTAAGAATTCTAAACTGATTGATTCAATTGAGAAACAGGGCTATGAGGAAAGAACTAAGCAAATCTAAAAGAAATTTGAGACTGAAATCAGAATTAAAGAAGCAAAGAAAATTCAGAGATGAGAAATGAGAAATTCAGATTTAAATGTTCATGGTGTTCAGCATATAGCTTGGGTGCAAAACACACAACAAACTCAACTTGATACTCTGATCGAAAGGCCAAACAACTAAGCTAAAATATCTAGTGTTTACTTAGCAAGAATGCAGAAAATCTTCAGCTGGAATTTTCAGAAACAGATTTGGGTTTTTCAGAAATGAGATGGCACGCAAACTAGAAATTGATGCACAGAACTTATAGCAAGTGCTATTTTAAACCAAATACACTATCTATCTAATGCTAAAGCAGAGGTTAACAACTAAGAAACAAGAAATCTGAGACAAATTCAGAAACCGAAAGAAAGAGAACAAAACTGAATTTAACTTGGCACGCAACACTTGGAATTGGCACGCAAGAAATGAAATTGCAATTAACTGAAATTGAATCTAATTGTCCACTAAACAAGCTTCTAAACTACTTAACTTAAAGATCAACAACCTAATTAAGCTCAACTATTCAGAAAACTAAATCTAAGCAGCTGATCTAATTGCAGAAAATAGAACAGATTCGACAGATATTAAAATTACAACTAAACAATGAAAATTTAGCTAGCTAAACTACTCCTCAACCCTTCTTGAGTTCAGAATCTTCTTGGTTGTCAATCAAGAGCTGGCTTCGAACCCCTAGGCTCAGCAAATCAGTGGAAAACAACTTCAATCCATCAATTTTGCTCAAACTGCTCCAAATGGGAAAATTCCAATCCGAGCCCTTTAATCTCAACTTGCCGAGCTGTGATGAAGATTTGGAAACGACCTGAGCTCACTTGAGAACCCCTACAAGTGGCTCAGGTGATCTGAATTTGCATGTAGCTGAGATTTAAGCTCCCGGACCACAGAGAATGCGAAACCCTCAACAAGCTCTGTCCGGATGAAGTTTGAGTTGCATTTCGGATCGAGATTGCCTCCCAAGGATTCAGATGATGAACTTCAGTAGGAATCGAGGTGGTCGCGCCTTGGATTGAAGAAGAAATGAAGAACAAGGAAGAACACTAAGAACTGGAGCTTTGCGGCGAAGACGCGACGAGGCTGGGCTGCGGGCGAAATTTGATTAAATACTTATCATTGGACGGCTCAGATTGCTTTGATGAAATCCAACGGCTGATTTTGCTCTGATTTGAGCCAAACTTTGATGATGATGATCTGGGGTCAGGATCTGCCTCGTGGTAGCTCGGATCCTCCAGATATGCAACGGATGGTCCAGATCATCTTAATCTTTGAATGGGCGATCTAGAGCCCTCCAAGCTTGATCCAACGGTTGATTTAGCTCTGATTGGGATGAAATCTTCAGATCTTGATAGGGTGCTTGATCAACCCTTGCCCTAGATTGGATTGCTTCGGATTGTCCCGAATGGCTCAGATCTAGCCGCTCTTGAATCGGACGGCCCAGATTAAATCATAATCTTGATAATTCGATCCGGGTCACTTCCGACTCAAGTTTGACCCAATATGCCTTAGATCCTTGAACCTTTGATGCCTACAAAAAAATAGATCAAGAATTTAGTGGCCAAATAATCCAATTTTATGCAAATTTATAATTAAGTCCAAAACAAGAGTAAGTTCTAAAACCTAGGGTAAAATCACAATCAAGCCATAAAAACATAGGTCAACCATGGATTTTAGCAGCTCAAATAATCAATAAAATAGTATTTATCAACTCCCCCACACTTGAGCTTGAGCGTCTCGCGAAAACAGTAAATATGTATCCCCTAGATTTACTTAAGCATAATTAGAAACAAATGAAAAAAATTACCTAAGGTTGTCAATTCTCATAAATCTAAGCCCTATGGATTAGTATTTTGTCCTTAAATCAACAACTTAGCCTTTTCATCCATCATGAGTCATTGAGATGAATCTAACTCATAGCCTTTCAAGGAAAATTTTGGTGGCTCTCTCCTTAAGTTCTAACTTGATGATGGAAGTGGAGCTCACTCAAACACATATGATTCTTGCACTACCATAGGCTTGCTTATTATCTACTCTCCACCATTAATCATGATTAGGATTCACATCTACAAAAACAAATGAAAAGAATAGAATATGGTGAAAAATGGGACAAAAGCCAAGAAAAATGGAAAAATAGATAAAGTGGAAGACTTGAGTGCTTGGGGATATTTTTGATGCTCTTTGCTCTCCATGCAGTCCCCTAATGATTTCAAAAGTGTTGTGAAGTCAAACTTGAATAGATTCCTTTGATTTGGATGAAAAATCCTTCCTTGATTTCCTTGTGCCAAGTTTCCCTATTTCGTGCCAACTTGTTTTTTCTTTTCTTTTCTCATTTTTTTTCTCCTTCTTTCTTTCTAGTAAATTCAGAGTGTAGTGATGCAAGGCTTGGATTTGGATGAGATCAATCCCATTTTCTTCATGGTGTCGAAATTCTAATTTTGTGCCAACTCTATCTTTGCTCTCTTTTTTTCCTGCTCTTTAAGCTTCTAATGTGCAATTGGAGCTATGTGGTATTGAATTTGCATTCTAGAACTTGAAACATTAAATGACAATTAGGAAGTTAGATGCTCCAAATGTAATCTCCACTAACCATCTCTTACAATCTCCTTTTTGACACACTCTTCTTAAGTTGGCACATTTCCTTAAAAAAAATTTTTCTCTGTTTTCAAGTCTAGCATCCATGATATAACTGCAGATCTTGCAAAACTTCTGATTTCTCCTTATCAGCTAGTATAGCAGTAGTTGAACACTTAAAATATTCCACCTGCAAATTCTGCTCAACAAATTGTGTTTCAGCCAACTTAATTCCATTTCCTGCTCTTCTTTATGTTCTAATTTTTTTTTCTTTTCTTCACTGAAATTTGCTCCCCAAGAAGTTGAATTCGGCTAGAAACATTCGGCCAATTCTGTTCAATCTTCAGTTATTCCTTGCTGAATTAAGAGAACCAAGTTCAGTCTTAGATTGATACAAAATTGTGCCAAGACTGCTTAAGTTTCAGATTTGCCCAGCTTCCTTGCATTTTTTTCTTTCTCTGGGCTGAAAAGAACATCCACGCAGCAGCAATTTCATTTGTGTCTGATCAGCATTGGATGAAATTAATACTGAGTTCACTTAACTCATACCCTAGGCACACCAAGTTCAGTCCCTTGCAATGCAGTTTGTATTGTTCTTGGTTTCAGCTTTTTGATCAGCCTTATTTGTAGGCTGTCGACTTCCTCCACTTGTGCCAAATTCAATGCTCTAAGATTCCTACAATTGCAGAAGTTCTATCACTTATCAGTGGAGAATTCCCACTCAGCAAGTTGAGACCAATCCACTTCACTGCGTTTATTTTCTATCCTGATCTACAAGTCCTAGCAGCCGCAACTTCTTCCAGTTCTGATCAGCAGTGGATGTTCCTATAAATTTCAGATACATTCCTATACCTACTGCCTTGATTTACAGCTTCAAAAACTCAATTAGGTTGCAAGTTGGTACAAGGTTGTCTTGATAGCTGAAACAATTGTTCTTTCCTTGAACATTTCTGAGAAGCCAAGCCACTGCCTTCATTTCTCTGATTTCTTCAGGCATTTAGCATCAAATGGTTCTTCTTATATCCGAAATTGAATGTGCACCTTCAACTTCAGATACAATGATTCTTCAAATGGAATGCAGTTCAGCTTTTGAGCAGTTCCGGAAATTTCCTTTTCTCAGCTTTTTATCAGTCTTCAATCAGCTTCATTTCCATTTTTCAATTCAGCTTGAATTCACACTTTGCTTGTATCACTCAGTAGCTCCCAGATGGAGCACTCGGCAGCAACAATTGCTGTTTTCCTCACTGATCAGAAATTCCTTGCAGCTCTGCACAGCTGCATCCTGAACTACTTGCTGTTTAAGTTCCCAATTCTTCCTTCTTGTCTTTAGTTGCAAAATGTTTCTCTGTTTCTTGACTACAGATTACCCATTTTGTGTCTACATCAGCCTCAATTCAGATGGTCTTCAGCTGGAGATCAGATTCCATCACTTGGCAGCAACAAATCCAATGCAGTTCAGATTCTATAGCATGCAATTTGCGTGCCATTTTCAGACTTTGGCACAGAATTCTCTTCATCAACCAATTTGAGTTTGGTCATGTAAGCTTGGATCTTCAAATTATGATAAAGACTCTAGATTGTCCACTTGCTTCCATCCTCTTGCTCATTTTCGAAATTCAAATTCAACTCACTTGGCATCTTTTGGCTTCAACTTGGCAAAAAATTTTCCTTTTTGACATGAATTTCCTCTTTTGATACAAATTGATTCCAAATCACTAATCACTCCCCCACACTTAAATCTTTGTCCGTCTCGGGCAAAATAGTATCAAGAAAACATCCCAAGCAAACAAATCCATAGACAAATTGGGGTTAAGATTAGGAATAAGGAAAGGTAAATAGAATAGAATAGACAAATTGATGTGGAAAGGTGAATAAAATGATTAGTCCCTATAGATGTGATCCAACCATTGAAATATGATTTTGAAAGAACCTAAGCAAGTTCTAGAATACAATAACATGTGTGTATCACAAAATACGGCTAATCTCACTAGGTAAAAATAATCCATCTCAAATCATCAATTAAGAATCTAAAGCAAAATCATACTCAAGCATCCAAGATTTCATCCATTAGCTCAAACCCTAAGTTTTGACAATCAAATTTAATTTATTTTCCAAGAGATTCTAAAATGCTATGGAGATAACCTAAGGGATACATTTATTTCTAGTCATGCAATAAAAAGTGCTAAAACTATATTTACAATGACATGGTATTTACAATGATTTTATTCATGCTACTCTACTCACGTGTTTATTAGCAAGAACTCATTTTAAGAGTGAAAACATGCAATAAAGGAAAAAGCAACAAAGATCAAACTCCCTTTTATTTCTGGCGGTCGGAGTCTGTCAAGAAATAGCATCCACCGTGGTAGTGGAGGAGTCTGGGTGTGCGAAAGAGCTTCTTCCATTTGTTCAACTTTACAGTGCATCGCTCCCCCACACTTGGACTTTACAGCAACTCCCTCTTTATTCTTTTTCGGATACATTCCAGGGGGTTTGAGTCTGTTCAGATGAAGCTCCCACTCCAGAAGTCTTCTGGACCCTGCAAAATCATGTAATACCCCTCTCAAGCGTGCAGGGTAAGAAAGAAATGAAATAATATCAGTCTTTGCATAAAATATATCCAAAAATGCATCACATCCAATAAAATCAATTTTAGGCAACTCAAAAAATTTTTCACAATGAATACCTACCCAAGATGCATCAAGAAACTTATCATAATCAATGAAATCAATTTTGGATGCTTCAATGAAATTTTCACAATTATTTTCCACACATGATATATCAAGAATTCTATCGCAGCCAATAAAATCAAATTTTGGTACCTCTCTTGATATTTCCAAGAAAATAAAAGAAATACTTACCTAATCGTGCTGAAAAATACCTGGAGGTTCCACAATGATAGATGTGTCCATAGCTCCCTCATGGTCAAGTATGTGTTCAAATTCTAGTAAGCACTCTACTGGTACAAGTGATCCTTGGGGCTCTGTGCAATCCCCTACACTTTGCGGAAATGGTGGTGGTCCCTGGGGCTCTGTGCAATCCCCTACACCTAGAAAAAACTCTCCAGCTGGAAGTGTGTCTGAAATATCTTCTGAAAAATCCTCAGTCTCAGCAGTAAATAACCTCTCAGCCTCCTATGAATACATAGCTCCTCAAGAAAAATCGGGTAAAAATCCCTCAGCCTCTAACTCTGTCTGCTCCAGCTCATCAAGAATATCCATGCTCCTGATGGAGTGATCCTCTCTCGGGTCCTTCATGGCATCAAAAAGGCTAAACTGGACTACTGTGTCTCCCACCTCCATCGAGAGTGTGCCAGCATAAACATCAATCTTTGTTTTGGCAGTCTTCAGAAAAGGTCTCCCAAGGATGAGTGGGGATCTACGTGCAAGATACTCTCCCTCCATGTCTAAAATGTAGAAGTCCGCAGGGAAAATCAACTCTTTCGCTTTAACCAAAACATCTTCAATAACTCCTGCCGGGCGGGTCTGGCTCCTATCTGCTAGCTGAATCACAACTCCAGTGGGCTGTAGAGGACCAATGCCAAGCATCTGGAAGACTGTCCTGGGCATGACATTAATAGAAGCTCCTAAATCAAGCATGACATCATGTAGCGTGGTGCTCCCTATCTCACAAGATACAGTGAACATGTCAGGGTCTTCACATTTCTGAGGGATGACATGGATAAGTGATGAAACATTCTTCCCCATGCTAACCAACTCATTTTCCTTAAGCTTCTTCTTATGAATACAAAGATCTTTCAAAAATTTTGCGTACTTAGGAACCTGTTTAATCATTGTCAGCAAGGGTACATTAATTTCAACTTTACTAAAAAGTTTTACCAGCTCATTGTACTCTTTTGCTTTCTCCTCCTCCACGTGTCTTTTGGTTGGAGTTCTCCCCTGTGGAAAAGGCAAAGGAACCCTAAAATCATCCTCTTTGGCCAGAAGTGGAGCTGCTGAATTCTGCCCTGCTGTCCCTTGCGTAGTGGTTGTTGTCCCTTGCGTCTCGGCACTGATTTCTTCTCCGTTTGCCACCAAATTTGGAGGGTTGCTTGAGGAAGGAGTTGGGAACGGACTAGGGGTGGAATCAGCTGAATTTGAAGTCATTTTACTGCTGTTTTGAGATGAAATCGAAGTTGCTGTCCGGTTTTCTGAAAAATCTGCTCTTGGACTCTTTGGAGATGAAGTGACCTTCCCACTCCTCAAATAAATAGCACTCACATTTCCTTTAGGATTAGGAACAGTTTGGGAAGGGAGTTGACTTGATCCTTGAGCTTGATTGTGATTGATCCCACTAGCCAATTGACCCAATTGCCTCTCAATGTTGTGATTGAGTTGTTGTTGTTGTTGTTGCCAAGCTTGTTGTTGTTGTTGTGTTTGTTGTTGCCAAGCTTGTTGTTGCTGTTGTGTTTGTTGTTGCCAAGCTTGTGATTGCTGCATCATCTGTTGAAATATATCCTCAACCCTCTGTTGGGGCTCATTTCATCCACTTGAGCTTCCATAGCCTCCTTGGTTAGAATAGCTTCTTGATTGACTTTGAAAACATGGCTGTTGAGGCTGATTAGAGGGCTGAGTTGCTTGGAAACCTTGTTGGGAGTTATAGGGCTGAAAGTTCTGATTTTGAGGTGGAAAATTAGGTGGCGAGAGCTGAAAACTCTGACCTTGAAACCCTTGGTTGTATTGCTGAAAATTCTGATTCAAGGGCTGTGATGGCTGAAAATTTTGTTGATTTGGAGCTTGGAAAGCAGGAAATGACTGAAAACCTTGCTGCCCTTGATAATATTGCTGGAATTGAGGTTCAAATGGCTGGAATTGTTGCTGAAATTGTTGGGAATAAGGCTGAAACGGAGGCTGAAAACTTTGGTTTGATTGCTGAAAAGTTTGCTGATTGTTTTGAGTTTGTTGGGGTTGCTGGAAATTCGATTGAGGCTGCTGTGAAGGTTGATTTTGAGGCTCTTGTTGGCAGAAAGCATTCACATACCTTAAGTTAGGATGATTCCTCCAACCGGGGTTGTAAGTAGAGGAATACGGATTGTTTCTTGCTGGAAATTGTCCTCTTACTAATGCTGCTACTGTTTCATCCTGTTGGAGGGTGGGGCATGAATCTGAGGTGTGCTCTAGACTAGAGTAAATGCCACACACACTTATCATTTGACTTGACTGTGGAGGTACTGAAGGGGTTGAGCCTTGATTTGCATTGCTAACCTTCAACTCCTTAATAAGTGATGTGATCTCTGCAAATCTCTTGTCATAATGATCAATAGGAACTACCTGAACTTCACCCACTCCTCTGGTGGTCAAGGCTCTGCTTCCAAATTGTTGGGAATTCTCCGCCATATTAGAAATTAGCTCCCTAGCTTGCATTGGCGTTTTGTTCACTAGGGTCCCTCCAGCTGCAGCATCTATCATGACTCTGTCCATCTGCAGCAATCCCTCATAAAAATACTAAATCAATAACTGCTCACTGATCTGATGCTGGGGGCAACTTGAACACAGCTTGTTGAATCTCTCCCAGTAATCATACAGTGTCTCGCCCACCACTTGCTGAATCTCACAGATGCTTTTTCTGATTATAGCTGTCCTGGATGCTGGGAAATACTTTTCCAAAAATGTCTTCTTCATGGCTATCCAACTAGACACATGTCCTGTAGGCAGATAATAGAACCAGTCTTTTGCTGCTCCTGTCAATGTGAAGGGAAAAGCTCTCAGCTTGATGTCTTCTTTAGAAATGCCCTGAGGCTTCATTGTGGAGCATACCACATGGAATTCGTGCAGGTGTCTGTTTGGATCCTCTCCAGATAAACCCTGAAACTTGGGCAGCAAATTGATGAGTCCAGATCTGAGCTCAAAATTCCCCCTAGCTCTGGATAAGCTATGCTGGAGTACTGAAATGCAGCGTCAGGTGCTGCGAGCTCCTTCATGGTTCTCTGGTGGTCTGCCATGTCACCGCCTGAGTGAGTGAAAATAGTCTGAATAGGAGGGATGTCTGTAGTCTCAGAAAGAATGGTCTGGCTCCTCCTGGCTCTGAAAGTCCTCTCAATCTCAGGGTCGAAATCTTCTAAATCACCACCTAAAGACCTGGTCATAAAACAAGACAACTCGCAGTAAAAGTAGATAAAGATGAGACAAATAAAATCAACTCAAAAGATATAACAATAAGCACAAAAAAAAAATCAAGAATGATATGAATAAGTGCACAAGCAAAAATCAAACAAATCAACTAGTAAGTCCCCGGCAACGACGCCAAAAATTTGACGGGCCCAAATGGACTGTAACGAATGTGGGACTCAAATTTAAATGTGAACGAAAGCTGGAAACCCTTTTTACAATCAAAATCTGAAAATGTAGTAAAGGGGCCACAGGTCGTATTTTTCTCGGGGCTAGTTGTTGTGTTTGATTCGAGCTTGGTTTATGTGTCGTTTGTGTTTTTGGGTTTCAAATAAGTAAATGGAGTTTCGAGTTTTAAATACAAGTGAAAATGTGATGGAAGGAATTAAACTCAACTAAATACCAAACAATTGATGGCAATTGCTAATTCAACTAATGAAAACCTAATCAAGCACTCACCAGATTTTTCTTTTTAAAATTGATTTCTGATTTCAACAAAAACAAAAGAACTACTATGCAATGAAGTAAAAACAGTGATAGGATTTTTCTGAAACAAACAAACTTGCAACAAATCAATGCATGCGAAATTAGAACTCAACCAAACAAATGCAACTCAACTAGCTAAAGTATTTTTGGAACCCAACCACTGCCAACAAAATTCAGATATGAGTGAATGCAAGCTTATTGAATTCAAACACAATCACATGCCACAAAAACAAACTAAATTTGGATGCAAAAAGATTAAAATCAATTGGCACACAAGAGATAACTCTTTGTGCCAAAAACTAACACAAAACTCGAAAATGATATCTTTTCAACTAAGAATTCTAAACTGATTGATTCAATTGAGAAACAAGGCTATGAGGAAAGAACTAAGCAAATCTAAAAGAAATTTGAGACTGAAATCAGAATTAAAGAAGCAAAGAAAATTCAGAGATGAGAAATGAGAAATTCAGATTTAAATGTTCATGGTGTTCAGCATATAGCTTGGGTGCAAAACACACAACAAACTCAACTTGATACTCTGATCGAAAGGCCAAACAACTAAGCTAAAATATCTAGTGTTTACTTAGCAAGAATGCAGAAAATCTTCAGCTGGAATTTTCAGAAACAGATTTGGGTTTTTCAGAAATGAGATGGCACGCAAACTAGAAATTGATGCATAGAACTTATAGCAAGTGCTATTTTAAACCAAATACACTATCTATCTAATGCTAAAGCAGAGGTTAACAACTAAGAAACAAGAAATCTGAGACAAATTCAGAAACCGAAAGAAAGAGAACAAAACTGAATTTAACTTGGCACGCAACACTTGGAATTGGCACGCAAGAAATGAAATTGCAATTAACTGAAATTGAATCTAATTGTCCACTAAACAAGCTTCTAAACTACTTAACTTAAAGATCAACAACCTAATTAAGCTCAACTATTCAGAAAACTAAATCTAAGCAGCTGATCTAATTGCAGAAAACAGAACAGATTCGGCAGATATTAAAATTACAACTAAACAATGAAAATTTAGCTAGCTAAACTACTCCTCAACCCTTCTTGAGTTCAGAATCTTCTTGGTTGTCAATCAAGAGCTGGCTTCGAACCCCTAGGCTCAGCAAATCGGTGGAAAACAACTTCAATCCATCAATTTTGCTCAAATTGCTCCAAATGGGAAAATTCCAATCCGAGCCCTTTAATCTCAACTTGCCGAGCTGTGATGAAGATTTGGAAACGACCTGAGCTCACTTGAGAACCCCTACAAGTGGCTCAGGTGATCTGAATTTGCGTGTAGCTGAGATTCAAGCTCCCGGACCACAAAGAATGTGAAACCCTCAACAAGCTCTGTCCGGATGAAGTTTGAGTTGAATTTCGGATTGAGATTGCCTCCCAAGGATTCAGATGATGAACTTCAGTAGGAATCGAGGTGGTCGCGCCTTGGATTGAAGAAGAAATGAAGAACAAGGAAGAACACTAAGAACTGGAGCTTTGCGGCGAAGACGCGACGAGGCTGGGTTGCGGGCGAAATTTGATTAAATACTTATCATTGGACGGCTCAGATTGCTTTGATCAAATCCAACGGCTGATTTTGCTCTGATTTGAGCCAAACTTTGATGATGATGATCTGGGGTCAGGATCTGCCTCGTGGTAGCTCAGATCTTCCAGATATGCAACGGATGGTCCAGATCATCTTAATCTTTGAATGGACGATCTAGAGCCCTCCAAGCTTGATCCAACGGTTGATTTAGCTCTGATTGGGATGAAATCTTCAGATCTTGATCAGGGTGTTTGATCAACCCTTGCCCTAGCTCGGATTGCTTCGGATTGTCCCGGATGGCTCAGATCTAGCCGCTCTTGAATCGGACGGCCCAAATTAAATCATAATCTTGATAATTCGATCCGGGTCACTTCCGACTCAAGTTTGACCCAATATGCCCTAGATCCTTGAACCTTTGATGCCTACAAAAAAATAGATCAAGAATTTAGTGGCCAAATAATCTAATTTTATGCAAATTTACAATTAAGTCCAAAACAAGAGTAAGTTCTAAAACCTTGGGTAAAATCACAATCAAGCCATAAAAACATAGGTCAACCATGGATTTTAGCAGCTCAAATAATCAATAAAATAGTATTTATCAGACCCACATGCTACATATACATTATCTCACATATATCTTCTCTCACATACATATTCTCTCACATATTCATTATCTTATCTACATATTTTTTATTTTCAATTTTATTTGCTAATTTAAATTATTATTATTTAAAATAAATAATAATAATATTTTTAAATATGTTTATCATTATTTAAAATTTAAATTATTATTATAATTTTGAAATGATAGAGAACAATATAAAAAAATATACTTGCATATAATTAAAAGATAATATATAAATTAACACAAAGTAAAATAATAAAATACAAATTCAGGGATTTTTTTATTAAAATAATCATTGGTGATCGTTTACTAGCCGTTTATAGCCATTTGGGTGACCGTTGTGTAATTTTTAATCGATTACGGCAACCCCAATCGATTAAAATCATTGTTCCCTATTATTCCATGAGTCTCCCCAATCGATTGGAGAGATTCGTAATCGATTCCCCAATCAAATACTTAATTTGAATGATAATTTTAAAAAAAACTATGTTTTTAAAATTAAATCTTATTAAAATATATATTTTTAATGTTTTTTTAGAGAATTAATCCCCTGATCGGTCAAGCTGACCGATCAGGGGATTGATCAACAACCTGGATCGATCAGGCAATAGCCTGTGCCTGATCGGTCCAGGTTATCTTTGATCGATCGCTTGATCGATCAGGATGCCAGGTTATACGCGGATGAACGCGTTCAAACATCTGAACGCGTTCATCCGCGTCAGCATTAACGCACGCTCCCACAATGCTTTTAACGGGGACGGCTCGTTAATCGAGCCTTATAACGCTCGATTAACGAGTCGTTGCGGATGCCCTAAGTAGGTTAACTGTTAGCTCATTAATATTTTTTATTTTTTTTATATATTTTTAGATTTTTTAATTATAATTTTTATTAATAATATTTTTGTAATATTAATGATTTGTTCAATATTAATTAGCATATTCTATTTTTTATTAATGTCATTCCCTCGAGAGGAGCTGCTAGCCCAATATAAAATCGAACAACACCTCTACTATACGGCGGATAATTTGAAGCATAGATACATACACACACGCAATATATATGGTCTTTGGCCGCAAATAAAAGAATAACGATCAATCCCAACCGGTGCAAATGAAAGAAAATACATCCACAACATAAAAAACATTACGATTTACTCGGGTAGGCATGCAGCACAACACATCACATAAATTCCAACAAAGGACTCAAATGTATAATCTATCCGTCAAACAACACAAATATAAGTCCACAACGTGAAAACAAATACAATATTAGAAATATTACGTGCAAATACTCACAAACAAAACGTAAACTAAAATTAAAGTCGGGATTGGCTGTCGGGCACTTCGGGCAACATCAACCTAAAATAGGTAAACAAGCAATCGGGGCTGAGTCCAGGTGAACTCTGTAGGTAATAAAGACATATATGTATGGTATCAAAAAGCTATGTAAACAGGACAGAAACAAACCAGATATAATCTCATAGAAAACAGAGTATGCACAACCGAACATACTAAGTATACAATGCATACCAGTGTTAATCCCATATGTGGGGTAGTAGGTCATATAACTCGTAGACATGAGAAAATGTAAATCACCCAACCAAATGCAAGATACCTCCTATATGTGCATATCATCCAAGTGCAGCAATCATAACTCAATCAAATGCAGCAAACATAATCAAATACAAATCTCATGCATCGTATGCACATGATGCAGTGTCATGTGTTATCCTTAACGTTAGTCCAGCTACCGTAACATGTCATATGTAAACAACTGAGTGGGTAGGGCTATGACAACTGTACACACTCCGACACCACTACTCCGGAGTGGGCGAATGGACAGGATGCAGTCAGAGATAACACTAATATCCCATGTCATATGGGAGAGTCTCGCTTTCATCTTCTCATATCATACCACGAAGAAGGGATCCCCGCCTGCTACCACACTCCGATAACCTCTAACCCATGAGTGGCTAAGAGAAGCAGAACGGAGCAAAACTGGCCACACTACGATAATCACTAACCCCTAAGTGATCGTGTGGCCAAGCCCTGTATGATTGACGACCCGTCTTAACCACAAGGGAGCCAAGAGTCGCCAGTTATGCAACCGTGCAAGGATGGTGCATGACACTACACATGCAACACCCATCTAGTAGTCCTACCAAGAACTAAGAGTCTAAAACACAAATCGAGAGAGACAAAATAAACCACTAGGTGTAATGCAAAGTATAGCTAGTGATCGACCAAATGCAGAGTATGAGGTTATATATTACTATTCCTAAACCCATATGCATACATGTCTATTCTACATAGTCAGAATAACAAGTATTGAGACCGAATATAAATAAATGGCGAGTAATCTCAAAGAACAAGCAGTAAGTATTAAGTAGGAAATCAAGAGCCAGATAAAGACATAATATACTGCTACACATAAATAAATCATGCACAAAAATTGACAATATCTATAGAGATAAAGTCAAAGGTACCCGTCTCCGAATAGATGCTCGTAAACGAAGAAAATCCCCCGTCTAAATAATCCGCAGCAAAATAACCAATCAAGTCAAAGTCCTATATCCAAAATCATAGTTATTTAGTTACTTACACAATTGATAATTAGCTAAAACTAACTAATCAAACTATATTAGGGTTAATCCCAATTACTCCGAGTTATTAGGATTAATCTCAATAACTCCGAGTTACAGGGCTTAGGTTCAACTTAGGTTTAACTTAAACCTAAGCTAAACTCAAACTCCTCCTTCCCTAACCCATATCAAGTTCACGGCCAAGCTTAGATCACACACCCAAACCCATCCATGTATCAATACACTAAACATGGGATCAAAAGAAAACACAATAGGTAAGCACCCACAATTATCCCAAAGGTGGATCACGGCAAGTTGGCCAAAGTAACCCAAACTCCGAGTGAAGCTCATGCCAGATCAAGGATTAAGCCACTACACCTAAAGCTCCAACCTAAGCCACAAGATGATACACACTCAAAAACAGAATCGTGCATGACAAAACAATCCAAATAGCAACCGATCACAAGATCAAAAGCTAACACCAAGCATGATCTAATTTGATCAGCAACCAAGATAAACCTCTGAGATCAGTAATCAAAACAGGGCAATCTCAAGATCTACACATCTAAAATGATTTATTCAGCACATCAGATTCATCTACGACAAACAACATCATGCCAACATAAGGAACCTAAATGATACAACTTACCCAAGAAATCAAACACCACACAACCGAAACCTTACCTGATAATTGTCGGCAGCAAACTCTGCTCCAATCTGCCAAGAATGAAACAACAGAAAGATCAACCGCGATCTGAGCTAGCCATTCCTCCAGCCATCGTTCACAGAATTGTTCAAAGATAGCTGCGATCAAAGAAAGGGATTACACCAAATCAGCGAAATATGGATCTCACGACAACACAGTTGGATCAACTAGATCCAAGAAGAATGAACCACGAAATTGAATGAGGAACCGACTCGCCCGGATCGCCGCCATCGAGCATTCCCCACTTGCGCCGGCAATAACGACAACGAAGGGGAAAGAGGAATGGTCCTCTGGCGCCGTTTGAGTGGGACGAAGGAAGGGAGATCGAGGAAAACGACCGATATCTACCAGGGCGTCGGTGAAGCTTGGGCAAGGATTGGCGAGGGATGGATGCGAAACAGAGCAGATCGGGTGAATAGGAGTGCTGCGAATCAAGGGAGAAAGAAAAAAAAAAAAAAAATCTGATACATGTGATGGCCACTTTGTAGCTTGGCCCCTCTACATCGAAAATTTAAAAATATGCCCTTTTCCTATGTCTTTATGCTTTTACATTTAAAATTAATTTTTTAATTTATTTGTCTTCAATCATCTAATTAATGTTGAACGATTGTACCCTTCTATTAATTTTACAATCTATTTGTCTTAATTTTTTGACGTGAGATTATTTTATATTTAACTAATTAAATTTATTAATCTTAATTAGCTCTCTTAATTACTTGATGGTCTTATTTTATTCATTTAATATTGAATTTATAAAAATTTATTTCACTTCTGCGAAGTATTCAATAATAACTTTATCAAGGAATATAATTTATTTAATAATAAAATTATATATAATTAATTAATTAATTAATTATATGACATATGTGATATATATATATATCTGAGCAATAATAGGGAGAGTGAAAATGAAAAAGTGAAAAATATAATGAATAATGTGACATTTTACATGCACACGTCTGATTATCGCTTGGACACTGTCAGCGGTATTTGGCCGCCGCCCCGAATCCAACTATACCCTGGGGGGCACGGTGAACCCGTCGGAGATCGCTGTATGTAAAGTGCCACGTCATTCACTATACTTTTCACTCTCCCATTTTTACTTTCTCTATCATTTTCCACAAGTTGGTTTCATAACCGAGTCAACGGGCATATTCCGACTGGGGAAATGATTTGAAGAGTGAATTTGGGAGAGTGAAAATTATAGTGAATGACGTGCAGTTAATGTGTACATGTCCGATCGTCGATCGGACACCACCGGCGGCCTCTGATTGCCGTCTCGAATCAAACTATACCTTGGGAGGACGGTGAACTTGTCAGGATCGCCGGCAACGCTGAACCCATCGAAATCGACGGTTAATGATGCGAGATCGCAATTGTGGCGATCCCGACGGGTTCACCGTGCCCCCAGGGTATAGTTTGGTTCGGGCGGCGGTCGAAGGCCGCCGGTAGTGTCCGATCGACGATCGGACGTCGAACGTGCCGTCGATTGACGGTCAAAATTTTCACTGAGGCATTCATTTTCACTGTACGTATCATTACTCATTCCGACTGTTAAATGTATATAAATTTATAATTTATATTTATTTAAATAATAATAATAATCTTCAACCGACGGTCGATCCATAAATTATAATTGTTGGACGATTAAAAGTAAAGGTTTTAGGAATCGCCGAGCTAGTGATTCTGAACTATGACTGGTTCTAAATCCGACTTGTAAATTTGGTGAACTCCTACAGAAAAAAGAGGAACAAAGATATCGGTAAGGAACTGACGATGTGCATTTGGTCGATTCCATGGAGTCGACCTGCTGGAAGGGCCCAAGCCATCTGATCTTAGCAGCCTAAGTTGTAATCACAGAGAGACAAAATTATAAGTTGAAATCACGGAGAGACAAAACAGGGCGAGGACTAAGAGCACACTTGAAATTCATCTTGACATTGAACAAAACTAAAAAATGATCATGATTGTTTTCAGTAGTAGATCACAGTTAAATTCATCTACACATTGGACGAACAACAACATTGCCGTGGAAAAACAGTTATTCATGGTTTTTTTTCTTAAAATAAAGAATAAAAAAATTCACGTGGTTGGATATAATAAATTAAAACAGAGCGCCAAAGTTTTCTATAAAAAGAGCAATTCGAGCTTCATAAAATTGCGAAAACGTTCATAAGCTAACTAGATGGCGGCGGCAGCAACCACCGCCACCGCCGTTGCCGGCAACGGACCACATCCAGTTTCCGACGGCCGCCTGGAAGAGCTACTCGCGTTCGACGCCACCAAAGCCGGCGTCAAAGGCCTCGTCGACAGCGGCACCACCGAGCTCCCGCGGATCTTCATCCACTCCCCTGACGAACGCCCGGGTCCGAAGGACGCCGCCGCCCCCGCCAGCCTCCAAGTCCCCATCATCGACCTCTCCGCCCTCGCCCACCGGCGGAAGGAGTTGGTGGGTCGAGTCCGCGAGGCGTCGAGCTACTGGGGATTCTTCCAACTAGTGAACCACGGCGTCCCGCCGGAGGTCGTCGAAGCCGCGCTGCAGGGCAACAGGAGGTTCCACGAGCTCGACCCGTCGGAGAAGGCGAAGCTCTACAGCCGCGAAGCGAAGATGAACGTGAAGTACCTCAGCAACAACGACCTCTTCGTGACGAGAGCTGCCAACTGGAGGGACACGCTCTACTGCTCCTTCGGCGACTCCCTGAATCCCCAAGAAATCCCCAGCGTCTGCAGAGAAGCGACGCTGACCTACTACGAGCACATGGTCGGCGTGGCTGAACTGGTCTTCGAGCTGCTGTCGGAAGCGCTCGGACTGAGCCGAGACTACCTGAAGAGGCTCAACCTGTCGAGCAAGCACTCGATGACCGCGCACTACTACCCGGCGTGCCCACAGCCGGAACTCACCATGTGCACCTCCAGGCACTCCGATCCGATCTGCCTGACGCTGTTGGTGGAGAATGCGTTCGGCGGCTTGCAGGTGCGTCACAAGGGCTACTGGGTGGACGTTCCGCCTGTTCCCGGAGCGATCGTGGTCAACGTCGGCGATCTCCTGCAGGTAAACAAATTCTTCTTCGACGTCGTTGCTCTTCATGAAAAATTCTATCGAATGCATTCCTTCTCTGGTAGCTCATCAGCAACGACAAGTTCATCAGCGTGGAGCATCGCGTGTTGGCGAGCCGGCAAGGGCCTCGCTTGTCGGTGGCGATGTTCTTTGCTCCGAGCACCGACGAGAAGATTCTATATGGCCCGATCGAGGAGATACTGCAGGATGACGAGGTGCCAAAGTATCGAAGTGTACTTTTCGCGGATTATATCAAGTGTTTTTCTGGTAGGGGATTCGGAAGGGACTCTCCACTCGAGCAATTCACTCTTTGAAGGAATTACGAAGAAGTTGATGCCAGTAATAAAAGCTTCTCTTTCAAAGAAGCAAGAATCAGATTGAATTTCAGACAGAATAAATCTTTTAATGGCTCGTTTTTTAATATGAATAAGTTATGTTTCAAATTTACTCACAGATGAATCAGAAAGAACAAGTTATTATTATACTTGGAAGATTTTAACCTTCTTAACCAAGAAAATAAAAAAAACCAATTGCTGAATATTTTCAAATGCCAAGGAACTTCACAGGCACGAAATTTCGAAGTACCGTGCGCAAACAATTGTTCTTGTTTTATTTATTTAGTTGGGGTTTTCCCCTAAAAGAAAAGAATACAAGAAGTGCAGATGTTGAAGTCAATTGTGCACTATCAATTTGCCATAACCAAATTACTGCAAATGAATATTCATTTGAATTTATTGGAATTTTGCAAGTAACAACAGTTTCCATAAGTATCTGTTGACAATCTAAATATTGATTTCATCATAAATATCAATTGAAGTAAGATCGACATGCAGAGACTTGTATTGTCATCAATCTGTTGAGGATGAAAGCAAACGTACGTTATTTAAGCTTCTTGCTGAAATCTGAGAGATCCAGCAGCTGAATTCTGGGAATGCTCTCTGCTTCCACCCTTTCTTTCTCTGTATTATAACCCCATCTGCCTGTTTATTGAAAGTTTATTCTCAGGAAAAGTTTCAGATATATGATAAATTCACAAAGCGAAGATATTTAGGTCACCAAGGTACAAGTTCCATCCATCTAATGCAGGCTCTTTGATGACATTTTTCAGAGTTGCAACTCGATCCTCAACGAAGCTGAGCAGGGATAACAGTAGGCGAAACTTACAAATAAGCCATTTAAAAAAAAATTAAAGCAAAGGTTTTTGTATTATATTTTGCTACTAATAATCAATGCTCCAAGAGTATAGGATTGCTTGGCAAGCAGATGCATGACTTAACAGTGTAGAAAAATTACTCACAGAGGAAACTTACTGAAGAGAAAGACCTTCATGCTGTGGCATGGCTTGGAGCTGCTGCAGGACTTTTACTTTTGGCCTAAAGAAAAAGAAAATAAACCATTTCACAAACCATGCACATTTCATGCGTGAATACAGTGAGAACAATTGTGTAGATTAAGTGCACACCCAGTCCCGAGACCATAAATCCGCTCAGCAGGTATAGTTATTCCAGCCAATTCATGCAATAATGCATCAGCAAATCTGGCCTAAGGATATAACAGAGAGAATGAAGTTACTGCCACAATTATTTGTAAACAAACAAACAAAAAACTAGAATCGAGAATTACAAGCACCAATAGATCCTTAAGTTTGAGTTGTGAACACTTAAAGCACTTTGTAGTATCTTTATGAATTGTCCCACCACATAAGAATATAGTGACAAACAGGGATTGGTATATGCGTGGACAGAAAAAGAAACTAATTACAGTAATGGATTTTACATAGTGTCAATGCATTCAAGGACAAATCTACATGAATTTGTCCTTTTTCACACTATCTAATCATCTCATTACCCTTTCATATGATTTTTTTTGTCAGGGCTTAGGCTTCTTTGCTGTGAAGCATATTGTATAAGAATAGTCAGAACAAGTCATGCTTCATCACGAACATATGGTACAAGAATAGGATGAGCTATAGAAAACTTAGCGAAAAAATTGTTTCCACTAGCTCCAATGGTATTAGTTGAAGGCTGAACAAAGTAATAGGAAACCAATACCTGTTTTGTTGTGACAATATAAAGTTGGGAGCTTGCAAATCTCAAAGCATCTGCTACACCTGGGTAGAATCTTCAAGCTCAAATCATGATCAGCATACAATTTGTGAATTCTACTTGTTGAGTTAAATAAATTGCTTGCCAATCAAGCATATCAACTGATGTATCAGAATCACAAAGTAGGATTTTCAAACAAAACATCTTAAATCCTGTTGTTTCCCCCCCTAGTTATGCACTCTGTTGTTTTTTTTTCCTAGCTATGCATTGGGAAATCATTGCTTTAGCGAACAGTATAAATTCCAATACATGAACAGTTAAGCAATAAAATAATACCAAACTGAAGATGATGATCACACCATAGAACTGGCTTAGATCTGATCAGGACAAGATTTACAACTACGGGTAGGCGTGAGAAACATAATATTGTTGAACCAAACCAGACCAAATTGAACTAAACTAAATATTTTGGTTTATTTGTTTTGTTGCTGATTGAAAAGAATTACAAAAATCAATTTTGGTTTTGTTTCAGTGATACTTAAAAAAAAAACTAAAATCGAATTTATATAAGCATGATGAATCTTTTTGAATAGTTTTGGTTAAAGAACATAGTGCCAAGTATGTGAAAACTGAAAACATAGAGATTCTCAATATTCAGACTCCGTATATCTCTTTTGTACCTGTGTCTAACACAAACAAACGTTGACAATTTAAGCAGATACATATTCCAATTGATAACATGTAAAAAAATTAAGAAAGAATAGTGACAGATAATTGTATGTTCACAGGTCATATAAGTTAAATTGTACGAGATTTGTGTTTAGTTTTTTTATCAATTACACCTCTTATACCTTTCTCATTTACTTTTTCACAAAGTTACATACCGTGACTTATTAACTTAACCCCTCTACAATTCCATCAATTTTGTGTGCGCACTTTACTCATTTAACTTAGTAGTAAGAAGTTCTGTTCAATTCACAGTGTGTCTACAATCTCAAAATTTTGTCCAATATCCTAGCTAGCCAAACTCATTCAAACTTCAGAAAGAATGTCATCAGGATCTACATTTTTAACCTATCTTTATTTTCTTTGAAGCTTTCTAATTCTCATCTGATCTAGTGTTATAAACAAATCTCAAACATATAGGAGAAATGTATCTACATTGATGTTGGAGCATAGCCAGTGCGATTAGCAGCTACTATAGTTCATCTGTTGTCCTTAACTCCTTATGGAACCATTTTTTATTACTCCGTATCGCTTATGCATGATCCTTTAGAATCTAAATATTGTTTTTCCTCAAAACATAGTGATCAGATAACTTAGATCAGTAAGTTAGGTACTGTCCTGAAAGAATTATTAACTACATCATTACATAATCTCTTCTGACTAGAAGTCTCACATTTGAATGATTTTAGGAACTAGAAACACAGAAATACTAAGCTGCAATTTCTGGAAAGTAAACAAAATACCTGTTAGCACCAATCCAACCAGAGAGATCATTCTCCATCCACTCATCCCTCACTCTTCCAAAGAGGTCGACCAAAGAATCTCTCTCTTCACCCCACTCCTCCATAATGACAGGCTTCAATTTCATCCAGTTCTCCAATATTGCCTCGACGGTTAATCCCTCTGCAACCTTTAAATTAAGCGAGAGCAAAGATCAGATCAGCATAGGCTATTTCTACCAGTATACTTAAATCCTACACTGAACAATAGACACAAATTTTTGACTTGTCTGCAACTGAAGGCATCACCGATGATTTCCTCGCGGAAGGTGACTTAAGCTCCACCAATAACCTAACAAGCAATAGATTCTCGTAACCTGTTTCAACCACCGGGCGGAGCTGAAAAAAGGAAATTTGCCACTTCTTATTTCCTCATTTTAGCAGAAGGAATATCTTTTATTGTTCAAAATAACTTAACTCCGACTTGAAAATTTGGTGAACTCGCACAGAAAAAGAGGAACGAGGATATCGACTAGGAACTCACGATGTGCATTTGGTCGATGATCCACGATTCCATGGAGGAGTCGACCTGCTTGAAGACCCAAGGCCATCTGATCTTAGCAGCCTAAGTTGAAATCACAGAGAGACAAAAAGGGGTGAGGACTAAGAGCCGATGGATTGACGGATGGAAGCAGACGGGAACAGGGAAGTGAGGAGGAGTCGTGAGTGTGGGATGCCTTGAGGGCGGAGGCGGAGCTCTCGCCGCAGCTGTCGCAGAGAACGCCGTCGAAGTCCAAGGCGTAGAGATCCCCGCCCATCTTAGGTGCGTTGCGCTCGTCCACGCCGATCGGATGACGCCGTTACGCTTCAATAGCGGTCGACATTTATTGGTCTCCTCGGGTTGGGTTCGATTAAGCTCCATGAAGGAAATTTTATATTTAACCCTCTGGGGTTACTTTCTTTTTCAGCGTGACCTTTGAAATTTCAAAATCACCCGGGTGCGTTTGGTTTGTATTTTTCAGTCTGTTTTTTATTTTTATTTTCAATAGAAAATGTGATTTTCTAAAAAAACATATTTGGTTTGTATTTTCCAACTTTATTTTTTAGAAAAAATATAACGTTTTTTGAAAACTAGAGAATAAAATAAAATTATTTTTCAAAAAATGAGAAAATATGATTTTTTAAAAAATAAAAATGAAAAATGAAACAAACCAAACGCCTCCAAACTCCTCCAAAAATTTATCCTTCATCATTTCACTCTTTGCATATCATATGTCACTTTTTTATTACATCAAAGAATAATATTAATGACTGTAGGGTCTTATTTCACAAGTTGTACTTTGAGGGGTCTTCCGTGAGTTTGCCTTGAGTAAAAAATAATTAATTCATCGGAACCAAATTACATATAGTCGGCATAAGCCCTACTACGCAGGCCACCCCGATCTCCTCTTCGTCTGAGTCTGAGTCTTCGTTCACTTTGTCGGTCACGGCAGTGGCGGCGCCGCCTCTCGAAGGTCCACACAGATCTCGCTTATAGGTTCCTGGATCGCGCCCTCTCTGGTCGGCGCGTCTCATCTGGTTCCCTTCCTCTTCTGGTTGCGTGATTTACTCCCGAATCCCCTTCGCCTCTGTTGAAGACATTCGGAATCCAGCTCTATGATGCCAGCTCCTCCCTTCCCTGCGCATGTCTAACTCACCAGGTATGACCATCATTTCTCTTCGAGCTCATGTTTCTACTATGTCGAACCTGAAAGTTCTTCGATCACGCACGAAAAGTGAGAAACCTTTTTCTTTGTGATACCAAGGAATGAATGCTGGAGGAGGAATTTCCAATGGTGAACACTTGTGGATGTATAGAATAATAGATGACTTCAATGGACAGTTTAAACTGTTTTAGAAGATAGAACCCGTGTGCATTCGAGAACTTGATTCAAATGATTAACTCTTTCCGTGGACAAATAGGAAGTTAATGTTTTTGAAATGCTCGATTCTGTTTGAGGAATCCCTTTTTCCTATATTTTTATTTTGAGCAACTTTGGGGTATTCGATCAAGAAGCTCAATTTGATATAGCTCTTCATTTGATGAAGGTGCTTCTGCGACCTAGGAAGGTTTTGTGGTACATTCTTCTTGATTCTTGAAGGGCGTTTGTAGATTAGTGTCTGCATTCAAAGTGCCAAATTATTTTGTGAACGGTTGCGTAGTACAAGAGGGAATTCTCTGTTTATGTGAACGAAGGAAAAATTTGTGGTATCCTCTCCAATTTACTAATCACTTCTCAGCTAATTGACGTGACCTTGTTATAACTCTTTAAGTGGAAATCATGAATAAAATGTATGTTAACTAGGTTATGGTTATCTACAACCATGATTGATAAACATAGCTTCTGTTTAAGATGTTTGACCATTTGCAGTGTATTTTTTCTTGTATGATTGAGGTGTGCTGCTGTTTACACAACTAGAAAAAAAAATCAAATTACAAAATCAAATGTGCATCACTTGGATTATTACTGGACTTCCATTTAATTCTCTCCACGTACCAAGTAAATAGGAACTTGAATTTCTTTTTCTTTTATTCATTTAGGTAAAATTTCCCTGATAACCAGTGCTCAATTAGTGTAAGTTGGTGTTTCTTGTTAACCCACCACTGATCAAAAATGAATTGACATTGTTCTGCATTATTGAATCAAATTCAAAAACTACATGTATTGATAATGCTATTATAACATTATCTTCTTTTGATCTCTCAGTTTTGCAGGAATTACTACTTATGTTTTCTTGGTGATTCTTGTTGAAATTTGGTATGACTGACTATATTGTGGAAGAAGGTGCTTCATGAAGATAGAGATGCTGAAGCATAAGCTAGGAGGAAGTTACTAGCTTATTCTGAATACTGTATCTTACTTTCTGGATGGAAGATTTTTGTTTTGTTGTTGGGCAGCAATTCGCCGATGTCAAGACTTTTAGGAAGGCAATAAAAGAAGCTGCTATTTCACAACATTTTGAACTTAAGATAATAAAGAGTGATCTGATACGCTACTTCGCCAAATGTGCCAAGGACAGTTGTCCTTGGCGAATTCGTGCAGTAAAGCTTCCAAATGCTCCAACCTTTACTGTAAGAAGCATTGAAGGGACGCATACCTGTAATAAAGATGCACAACAAGGTCATCATCAAGCATCTATAGATTGGATTGTGAATCTCATTGAGGAGCAGCTGCGAAGCAATGTGAATTATAGACCAAAAGATATATTGCAAGATATTCAAAGACAATATGGGATAACTATACCATACAAGCAAGCATGGAGAGCAAAAGAAAGAGGTCTGACTGCTATATATGGTTCGTCTGAAGAGGGCTACAGTCTTCTCCCAGCATATTGTGAGCAGATAAAGCTTAGAAACCCTGGAAGTGTTGCTCAAGTGTACACTCTAGGACTAGACCATCAGTTCCATAAAATTTTTGTTTCATTCAGTGCTTCAATTTATGGCTTTTTGAATGGTTGCTTACCTATAATTTGTCTTGGTAGTACTGAGCTTAGAAGTAAGTATCTTGGCACATTATTTTCTGTTACTTCATTTGATCCCGATGGTGGAGTATTTCCAATTGCTTTTGGTATTGTGGATGTGGAGACTGAGGAGAGTTGGAATTGGTTCTTGTCTGAGTTCTATAAGTTGCTAGAGATAAGCTGTGAAAGCAGATCTCAGCTTACAATTTTATCTAATGGACAAACTGTTATTCTTGAAGCTGTGAGAAGGAACTTTCCAACTGCATACCAGGGAATATGTATGCGCTACTTTACTGAAAGTGTAAACAAGGAATTCAAGAACTCGAGACTTGTCCATCTTCTTTGGAAGGCTGCTTATTCTGTCAGTGCGTCTAGCTTTCAGGATAGGATGGCAGAAATTGAGGAAATCTGTGCAGAAGCAGCAAAAAGGATTCAACAGATTCCTCCTACCTACTGGGCAGTGTCTTCTTTTGAAGGATTACGCTATGGCCATCTTTCTTCAAATATTGAAGAGTTCAATAGATGGATACTTGAGACACGGGAACTTCCTATTCTTCAGGTTATAGAAAGCATACATGGCACAATGATTAAGGAATTTAATGAACACTGCGAAAAAGGTTTGAAGTGGACTTCAAGACTTGTCCCTTCAGCTGAAAGGCGTATATCAGATGCGATTAAGCATTCTGTTGGATACCAAGTGCTGCGTTCCGATGAGTTTGAATTTGAGGTTCTCTCAGATGATTGCTCAAATATTGTTAACATAGGCATCCATTGTTGTTCTTGTCATGAGTGGCAGTTGTATGGCATACCATGCTCTCATGCTATTGCAGCACTTATCTCATGTAACAAAGACATTTACGAATATACAGACAGATATTTCACAGTTGCCAGGTATCGGGAGACATATTCTCATCCAGTATGCCCAATTCCTGATAGAAGTGAGTGGTGTAAAGCAACTGAGAGTTCAGTGGATAGCGAAACTCAAATTGTTTGCCCACCAAAGGTTCGTCGTCCTCCAGGACGCCCTGAAAAGAAGCGGCTTAATGTGGAGGAAACCATCCGGGAAAAGCATACAGTGCATTGTAGTCGTTGCAACCAAACAGGACACTATAAGCGAACATGCAAAGCTGATATTACCCACAAGACATGATATTGGATTATTGGTATGTTATATACCCTTGTGAATAACCCATCAGATTAGCAGTTAAAGATTAACTTTGTTGGTGCATGTAACATGTGTACATTAGCATTTTCATTCTGTTGGTTCTGTGGCAAGTAGTCAAATTTTGCAAATATGGGGGAAGGGAAACTTTGAGAGGTAGATAAATAAAAAAGGTCGTTTTTATTTCACAAACAAACCTCATCTGTTTATAGGGATTATAAATACATGGTTCATGATTACATGAAAGAACAATTTTGTCTTGATTTTTCTACTTAATGGCCTTTGAGTGATAGACAATTTGAACGAAAGTTGACTAGGTGGATGATAAAAAAATCTATTTTGTTGGCATGCAGAGTACAAGTTTATACAACGAGACATTCCTTAAACTGTCTTCATTCCAAGAATTGTCATGAGTTTGGTGAAGATGTTATTACTTGATCTTAATTTTGATGTAGACTAGTTCAACATTTGTTTTCTTCACATACTCTCCAGTGGATGAAACTGTAAAGTCAATGGATCAATGGTTGTACTTTCTTCTGTGATGCAATTTTAATAGCAAATTTGTTGTCAACAGACAAGTTGTTTCTTTAATCCTTTTCAGATTCTCAAGCAACCTCCTTAGCCAAACAGCATGTGGCGTAAGATAAATGTTGCTTCAGAATTTGATTGTGATTCAAGAAACAACAAAAATATAAGTTGATAGCGAATCGTGAATTCAACATTTCATAACAAATAATGACATTGATTTGTGCTTTCACTTCATTCAAGAGCATATCAAGAAGGTAAAATGGTTGAGTTAGTCTACATCCACACTCGAGATCAAGTAGTTGTTTTCTTCACCAAGCTAATCGGATTTAATCTCTTCGTCAAGATCAAAAGCTTTTTGAATGAAGGACGAAAGATAATTAAGTTTCTCAAGATGTGTTAAATAAACTCAATCATGCATGATGACAAGTTGAAATTTTCTTGTGATCCACAGTCAGTTTTCATTAGAAAGGTCTACAACTCAAGGGCTGTGAATTTGAGAAATCAATAATGAAATTGCATCCTTTATGTAACCATGAAGCAGCATGTATCTCTAACCCCTGTTACACAGATGAGGTTTGATTGTGAATATGAAAATAATTTCTATAGTTCCTTTTATCCCCCAAAACTTTTTCTTTCTCTCGCAATTACAAGATTTTGTTGCTTGTGCTAAAACCAACAAGTCCAGTTCTATCATCATCACGCATGATTAAACTTTATTCAACATTATCATCTTGTTTGGAGTTCAACAGCCTTCATCAAGATGAATGCCTTCTTGTTGTACTTTTTGCTTGTAATGTGCTCTCTAGCAATCAATTTGTCTATGCACAGGCACAAAGGTGCTTTATCTGACTCATTGGTTTCATTTCTCACTATGATAGCATAGTAAAGTAAACAGGTACCTTCATGCAGAATAACTTAATGTTTGATTTTCTTTTCCCTTCTTTTGAAACTCTCATACTTTTCAATGCTCTTAAAGATTTTTAAATTTTGTACTTTTTATATTTCTTCGGCAATTTACCAAAGAGCGTACCTAAGTATTGACATTTACCAAAAAGTGTACCATGGTTTCAATGTTACCAAAGGACGCACATATTTTAGTAAACTTCCTCTTATACCCCTACCATCAAGTACTGCATGCATTTCTCTTTCTCTTTCTCTTTGTCAGTAACGATTTTCGAGATGGACCATAAAGAGATGTTCCTTTATATTTTGATTTTTATATTATGGAGCCTTTCTCAAAACAAAAATAATATTGAAATAAATTAAAATATTTTTATTAAATTAAAACTAAAAGAACATATCAGACCCACGTTGGGCCTGAAATGGTTCCATTTCAGGCCCAACGTGGGGATGAAATATTTCCATTTCAGGCCCAACGTGCCCAGTATTAAGAGTCTTTTTTCGATTCTTTGTTATTATATTTTAACACCTCGGAGAAGTCCAAATAAATAATGGATAGCAAATTTGAACTCCTTGTAACCTCAGAAATCCACAGGAACTGAAATTTTTACAATCGGAGCTCTCTAGGTCAATCAGTGACCTTTTAGGGTCATTGGGGCTGAAATAGAAACATTTCAGCCCCACGTTGGGCCTGAAATGATTCCATTTCAGGCCCGATAAAAGGTCACTGATTGACCTAGAGAACTCCGATTGTAAAAATTTCAGTTTCTGTGGATTTCTGAGGTTACAAGGAGTTCAAATTTGCTATCCATTGTTTATTTGGACTTCTCCGAGGTGTTAAAATGTAATAATGAAGAACCGCGAAGAAATCACACATTAGACCTTTTAGGGTCATTGGGCCTGAAATGGTTGGACACCTATTGCATTGGTGATATCTTATATATAGATGTTTGGACACCTAAAACATTATCTCCTACCTCTTACCTCTCTATTCATATAGAATTTTCAGAAATCCAGATATGGGAGGTCCATCAGTGGGTTTTGGTCAAAACTCACTGATATTTCTAAACTACTCCTATTTGATTGGTGATATCTAATATATAGATGGTTGGACACCTAAAACATCATCTCCTACCTCTAACCTCTCAATTCATATGGAGTTTTCAGAAATCCAGTTATGGGAGGTCCATCAGTGGGTTTTGAGCAAAACCCACTGATGGAACTAAACTAGACCTATAGCTCTGAAAAAAATAAAAATTTGAGGTTATGGACACCTAAAATACTTTCTCCAACCTCATCCCTAACTTTTTAGCTGGGGGTTTTAGAAATCCAGATATGGGAGGTCCATCAGTGGGTTTTGAGCAAAACCCACTGATGGAACTAAACTAGACCTATAGCTTTGGAAAAAATAAAAATTTTAGGTTATGGACACCTAAAATACTTTCTCCAACCTCAACAATAACTTTTTAGCCGGGGTTTCAAAAATCCAGATATGGGAGGTCTGTCAGTGGGTTTTGAGCAAAACCCACTGATGGAACTAAACTAGACCTATAGTTTTGGAAAAAAATAAAATTTGAGGTTATGGACACCTAAAATACTTTCTCCAACCTCATCCCTAACTTTTTAGCTGGGAGTTTAAGAAATCCAGATATGCAGTGGGTTTTGAGCAAAATCCACTGATGGAACTAAACTAGACCTATAGCTTTGGAAAAAATAAAAATTTGAGGTTATGGACACCTAAAATACTTTCTCCAACCTCAACAATAATTTTTTAGCTGGGGGTTTCAGAAATCCAGATATGGGAGGTCCATCAGTGGGTTTTGAGCAAAACCCACTGATGGAACTAAACTAGACCTATAGCTTTGAAAAAAATAAAAATTTGAGGTTATGGACACCTAAAATACTTTCTCAAACCTCATCCCTAACTTTTTAGCTGGGGGTTTTAGAAATCCATATATGGGAGATCCATCAGTGGGTTTTGAGCAAAACTCACTGATGGAACTAAACTAGACCTATAGCTTTGGAAAAAATAAAAATTTTAGGTTATGGACACCTAAAATACTTTCTCCAACCTCAACAATAACTTTTTAGCTGGGGTTTCAGAAATCCAGATATGGGAGGTCCATCAGTGGGTTTTGAGCAAAACCCACTGATGGAACTAAATTAGACCTATAGCTTTGGAAAAAATAAAAATTTGAGGTTATGGACACCTAAAATACTTTCTTCAACCTCATCCCTAACTCTTTTAGCTGGGGGTTTCAGAAATCCAGATATAGGAGGTCTATCAGTGGGTTTTAAGCAAAACCCACTGATGGAACTAAACTAGACCTATAGCTTTGGAAAAAATAAAAATTTGAGGTTATGGACACCTAAAATACTTTCTCCAACCTCATCCCTAACTTTTTAGCTAGGGGTTTCAGAAATCCAGATATGGGAGGTCCATCAGTGGGTTTTGAGCAAAACCCACTGATGGAAATAAACTAGACCTATAGCTTTGGAAAAAATAAAAATTTGAGGTTATGGACACCTAAAATACTTTCTCTAATCTCATCCCTAACTTTTTAGCTGGGGGTTTCAGAAATCCAGATATGGGAGGTCTATCAGTGGGTTTTGAGCAAAATCTACTGATGGAACTAAACTAGACCTATAGCTTTCAAAACCGACTGATGGACCTCCCATATCTGGATTTCTGAAAACTCCATATAAATAGAGAGGGTAGAGGTAGGAGATGATGTTTTAGATGTCCAAACATCTATATATTAGATATCACCAATCAAATAGGAGTAGTTTAGAAATATCAGTGAGTTTTGACCAAAACACACTGATGGACCTCTCATATCTGGATTTCTGAAAATTCCATATGAATAGAGAGGTCAGAGGTAGGAGATGATGTTTTAGGTGTCCAAACATCTATATATTAGATATCACCAATGCAATAGGTGTCCAACCATTTCAGGCCCAATGACCCTAAAAGGCCTAATGTGTGATTTCTTCGCGGTTCTTCATTATTACATTTTAACACCTCGGAGAAGACCAAATAAACAATGGATAGCAAATTTGAACTCCTTGTAACCTCAGAAATCCACAGAAACTGAAATTTTTACAATCGGAGTTCTCTAGGTCAATCAGTGGCCTTTTAGGGTCATTGGGGCTGAAATGGAAACATTTCAGCCCCACGTTGGGCCTGAAATGATTCCATTTCAGGCCCGCATCGGGCCTGAAATGGAATCATTTCAGGCCCAACGTGGGGCTGAAATGTTTCCATTTCAGCCCCAATGACCCTAAAAGGCCACTGATTGACCTAGAGAACTTCGATTGTAAAAATTTCAGTTCCTGTGGATTTCTGAGGTTACAAGGAGTTCAAATTTGCTATCCATTGTTTATTTGGACTTCTCCGAGGTGTTAAAATGTAATAACAAAGAATCGAAAAAAGACTCTTAATATTGGGCACGTTGGGCCTGAAATGGAAACATTTCAGGCCCAATGTGGGCCTGAAATGGAATCATTTCAGGCCCAACGTGGGGCTGAAATGTTTCCATTTCAGCCCCAATGATCATAAAAGGCAACTGATTGACCTAGAGAGCTCCGATTGTAAAAGTTTTAGTTCCTGTGGATTTCTGAGGTTACAAGGAGTTCAAATTTGCTATCCATTGTTTATTTGGACTTCTCCGAGGTGTTAAAATGTAATAACAAAGAATCGAAAAAAGACCTTTAATATTGGTCCTGAAATGGACACGTTGGGCCTGAAATGGAAACATTTCAGGCCCACGTTGGGCCTGAAATAGTTCCATTTTAGGCCCAATGACCCTAAAAGGCCTAATGTGTCAAAATCCACTGATTGACCTACAGAGCTCCGATTGTAAAAATTTCAGTTCCTGTGGATTTCTGAGGTTACAAGGAGTTCAAATTTGCTATCCATTATTTATTTAGAATTCTCCGAGATGTTAAAATGTAATAATGAAGAACCAAGAAGAAATCACACATTAGGCCTTTTAGGGTCATTGGGCCTGAAATGGTTGGACACCTATTGCATTGGTGATATCTAATATATAGATGTTTGGACACCTAAAACATCATCTATTACCTCTGACCTCTCTATTCATATGGAATTTTCAGAAATCCAGATATGAGAGGTCCATCAGTATGTTTTGGTCAAAACTCACTGATATTTCTAAACTACTCCTATTTGATTGGTGATATCTAATATATAGATGTTTGGACATCTAAAACATCATCTCCTACCTCTACCCTCTCTATTTATATGGAGTTTTCAGAAATCCAGATATGGGAGGTCCATCAGTCGGTTTTGAAAGCTATAGGTCTAGTTTAGTTCCATCAGTGGATTTTGCTCAAAACCCACTGATGGACCTCCCATATCTGGATATCTGAAACCCTCAGCTAAAAAGTTAGGGATGAGGTTAGAGAAAGTATTTTAGGTGTCCATAACCTCAAATTTTTATTTTTCCAAAGCTATAGGTCTAGTTTAGTTCCATCAGTGGGTTTTGCTCAAAACCCACTAATGGACCTCCCATATCTGGATTTCTGAAACCCCCAGCTAAAAAGTTAGGGATGAGGTTGGAGAAAGTATTTTAGGTGTCCATAACCTCAAATTTTTATTTTTTCCAAAGCTATAGGTCTAGTTTAGTTCCATCAGTGGGTTTTGCTCAAAACCCACTGATAGACCTCCCATATCTGGATTTCTGAAACCCCCAGCTAAAAGAGTTAGGGATGAGGTTGAAGAAAGTATTTTAGGTGTCCATAATCTCAAATTTTTATTTTTTCCAAAGCTATAGGTCTAGTTTAGTTCCATCAGTGTGTTTTGCTCAAAACCCACTGATGGACCTCCCATATCTGGATTTCTGAAACCCCAGCTAAAAAGTTATTGTTGAGGTTGGAGAAAGTATTTTAGGTGTCGATAACCTAAAATTTTTATTTTTTCCAAAGCTATAGGTCTAGTTTAGTTCCATCAGTGGGTTTTGCTCAAAACCCACTGATGGATCTCCCATATATGGATTTCTAAAACCCCCAGCTAAAAAGATAGGGATGAGGTTGGAGAAAGTATTTTAGGTGTCCATAACCTCAAATTTTTATTTTTTTCAAAGCTATAGGTCTAGTTTAGTTCCATCAGTGGGTTTTGCTCAAAACCCACTGATGGACCTCCATATCTGGATTTCTGAAACCCCCAGCTAAAATGTTATTGTTGGGTTGGAGAAAGTATTTTAGGTGTCCATAACCTCAAATTTTTATTTTTTCCAAAGCTATAGGTCTAGTTTAGTTCCATCAGTGGGTTTTGCTCAAAACCCACTACATATCTGGATTTCTGAATCTCTCAGCTAAAAAGTTAGGGATGAGGTTGGAGAAAGTATTTTAGGTGTCCATAACCTCAAATTTTATTTTTTCCAAAACTATAGGTCTAGTTTAATTACATCAGTGGGTTTTTCTCAAAACCCTCTGATAGACCTCCCATATCTGGATTTCTGAAACCCCAGCTAAAAAGTTATTGTTGAGGTTGGAGAAAGTATTTTAGGTGTCCATAACCTAAAATTTTTATTTTTTCCAAAGCTATAGGCTAGTTTAGTTCTATCAGTGGGTTTTGCTCAAAACCCACTGATGGACCTCCCCTATCTGGATTTCTAAAACCCCCAGCTAAAAAGTTAGGGATGAGGTTGGAGAAAGTATTTTAGGTGTCCATAACCTCAAATTTTTATTTTTTTCAGAGCTATAGGTCTAGTTTAGTTCCATCAGTGGGTTTTGCTCAAAACCCACTGATGGACCTCCCATAACTGGATTTCTGAAAACTCCATATGAATAGAGAGGTTAGAGGTAGGAGATGATGTTTTAGGTGTCCAACCATCTATATATTAGATATCACCAATCAAATAGGAGTAGTTTAGAAATATCAGTGAGTTTTGACCAAAACCCACTGATGGACCTCCCATATCTGGATTTCTGAAAATTCTATATGAATAGAGAGGTAAGAGGTAGGAGATAATGTTTTAGGTGTCCAAACATCTATATATAAGATATCACCAATGCAATAGGTGTCCAACCATTTCAGGCCCAATGACCCTAAAAGGCCTAATGTGTGATTTCTTCGCGGTTCTTCATTATTACATTTTAACACCTCGGAGAAGTCCAAATAAACAATGGATAGCAAATTTGAACTCCTTGTAACCTCAGAAATTCACAGAAACTGAAATTTTTACAATCGGAGTTCTCTAGGTCAATCAGTGACCTTTTATCGGGCCTGAAATGGAATCATTTCAGCCCCACGTTGGGCCTGAAATGATTCCATTTCAGGCATCTTGAAATGGAATCATTTCAGGCCCAACGTGGGGCTGAAATGTTTCCATTTCAGCCCTAATGACCCTAAAAGGTCACTGATTGACCTAGAGAGCTCCGATTGTAAAAATTTCAGTTTCTGTGGATTTCTGAGGTTACAAAGAGTTCAAATTTGCTATCCATTGTTTATTTGGACTTCTCCGAGGTGTTAAATGTAATAACAAAGAATCAAAAAAAGACTCTTAATATTGGGCACGTTGGGCCTGAAATGGAATCATTTCAGGCCCAACGTGGGGCTGAAATGTTTCCATTTCAGCCCCAATGACCCTAAAAGTCCACTGATTGACCTAGAGAGCTTCGATTGTAAAAATTTCAGTTCCTGTGGATTTCTGAGGTTACAAGGAGTTCAAATTTGCTATCCATTGTTTATTTGGATTTCTCCGAGGTGTTAAAATGTAATAACAAAGACTCGAAAAAAGACTCTTAATATTGGGCACGTTGGGCCTGAAATGGAAACATTTCATCCCTACGTTGGCCCTGAAATGGAACCATTTCTGGCCCAACGTGGGTCTGATATTTTTTTAGTTTTAATTTAATAAAAATATTTTAATTAATTTCAATATTATTTTTGTTTTGAGAAAGATTCCATAATATAAAAATCAAAATATAAAGGAACATCTCTTTATGGTCCATCTCGAAAATCGTTACTGACAAAGAGAAAGAGAAAGAGAAAGAGAAATGCATGCAGTACTTGATGGTAGAGGTATAAGAGGAAGTTTACTAAAATATGTGCGTCCTTTGGTAACATTGAAACCATGATACGCCTTTTAGTAAATATCAATACTTAGGTACGCCCTTTGGTAAATTGCCGATATTTCTTTGTTATTAATAGATGACTCAGCGACTGGACTCAGCGTGACTCAAGGTGAATGCTTGACATGAGCAAGCTATGGCAAGTTCATATCCTATCTTGAATTCTACCAGTGTATGTTACAACATTTAGAACTCTGTTCAATCCAAGATTTTGGGATGAGAATGAGGATGAGAACAAGTAGAGGAAGCTTCATGATGCAGATGAAATCTCGGTGTCTCCTATCACCTCGACTCAACTCACTGTTGGCAAAACCTAAAAAGACCTAATGTCTTCCTCATTTCGCATGCTAATTGACATACAAAGTCACCTAACGCGCATCCATCCTCAACGGAAATAGAATTGTGTACCGTAAT
Organism: Boesenbergia rotunda; assembly: GCA_024364735.1. Classification (NCBI taxonomy): domain Eukaryota; kingdom Viridiplantae; phylum Streptophyta; class Magnoliopsida; order Zingiberales; family Zingiberaceae; genus Boesenbergia; species Boesenbergia rotunda. The sequence continues at coordinate 551,112 of JAGFNQ010006691.1, read as the reverse complement.
GTCGATTGGAGGAGGGTCATATGGAATCCAAATGTGCGTCAAAGAGAAAATCTCATGCTCGTGTCATTCATTGCCATCTTGAGTCTCACGCAACATTGTGTCTAATATTACCAGCCCTATCCATATCCATACATTACGATCGAGTTCCTACTAGATTTTAGAGGGAATGTATAAGACAGATATAAGATCTATTCACAAAGATATTGGACCAAGCACATGATGGATCAATGAGAGATATCTTAGCTGTTCTACTATGAAACTTTTCGTGATAGAGAGATGTAAGAAGGAAAGAAAATATATATATATATATATATATATATATGTCGAGAATTATGATCTTATCTAGCTCATATCCCTTCACTTCGAATATCATTGTCATTAACAGGTGAAGATTAGTTTGCCCTGATTACTTTTTAATATTTTTCAACCCCCCAATGCATCATTTGTCATGCTCTGACAATGCAGTTTGTTAAATTGTTTGTTGCTTGTACTTGGCGACCAAACAGCCATAAAGTTGTAAGGTCGAGAAAAAATTTAATAAATAAAAACAAAATTCATAAAGTAAATTAACCAAACTTGCTGCATTTTTTTACTTGACAAAAATAGTGAGTAATTAGGTGGCAACAAAACAAACCAAACGTATCCATACCAAAGGACAATGTGGCATAACCAAACGTGATTGATAATTTTTAACTGATTAAAGTTTATATAATTAATGGAACGTGAAGAAAAAAAATTGTGTTTATTAATTTCATACAGTGGTTTCTTTTCAAGTTTCAAGCCTGGTAGACTTTGTAGTCCTTGATTAGTAGGCAGGCATACCTTCCTTGATTCCGGCATTAATGGCGAGACTGAAGCAGAAGGGAGACAAACTATTTTCTTTGATTTTAATTTTAAAAATCTTTAAAAAATTGTAAGAGTTTAATTAATTTTTAAATATATTTATATAATCATTAATGAAAATGTTCATATGATTCATTAACAAGTTCATCATGTCCCGGGCTATAGATTAGCGGTAAGATATTTACGTAGTTTTTCAAATATTTATGATTTGATTTTCAACTATGATGTATGAGTGCTGGGTGAATATTTTTCTTTAGTGAAATGATAATCTGAGATGTTAACTATTATGAATACTTTTAAATTTATCTTAATGACTAATAAAAAATTTTTACAAAGCCTAATGAGTCATTTCCAATATTAATAGGCCCGAATGATGGGATACATGGGGTAGCTTAAAAAAAAATAGCAAGCTCACAAGGTTAAATTACATGATTGGGAGTAAAATGTAATTTATGAAAATCGCAAGTGAGAGATCAGGTAAACAGACGAACCGGTGTAAATGTGCCGCTGAGTCGTCGGCGTCGCAGGTGTGAATGAAAGAAATTAGCCAAGTCCGTCAAGAGCGCTCGCACGTGCTTGCGCCATTGAGTCGTCGTCAGTGTCCTCTCCGTCGCTAACGGCTCCGTTACTGACGGTTACGTCGTGAGTCGTGCAGCGAATAACAAACATTTAACCGCGGTTAAACCGGGGTTAACGAAAGTTGCACACCGCCCTATAAAAATGGCGGTTCCTCTTTAGCTTCCAATTGTCCTCGCCGAACTCTGCTCTTTCGGCCTTCCCTATCTTCTCCGCTTGCCTCGAGTCGCTTTCCCTCTTGGAAGCGTAGATCCGAGAGCAAGCCAGAGGAGACGGAGAGTGGAAGGAAGCAACAATGGAGGTGGCGACGGTGATGGAATCACTGAGGTGGCCTCGATTGCTGGCTCTCGGTTTTTTGGTGCTCGTCGCGTGGTTTGGAGTCGATCAGATCGCCGCCTCGAGGTACATTGCCTTTTTATGTGAGATTTGGTCGGATTTAGGGTTTTAATGGGTTTTGAGATCGGATCAGTGTAATGTGCTTGAAACAGGGAAGCTAGCTTTTATGAGTGTTTGTCGATTCTTAGCTCTTTTCCGTTGCAATCGAGTTTCTTCGAGGTAAAGCGTAGCTCTAATGCGTAACATTCGATTTGTAGGGATGGGCTGCCAGCGGCGGCGGCCGTCACGAGGAGGAACTTGCGAGAAACCGTAGTAGCTAACCAGTCTTCCAACACAGGGGAGAGGTATACACAGTGTCTAAACCCTTCCGTCTGCTCATCCCTCTACTAAATGGATCTGGCTTTTGGTTTTGCCTGAGGAAATACTTAGGCCGTCAGATCTGCCTCTGCTCCATATGGAACTGAGCAAAACCCCAGATCTGATCCGTCTAATCCCAGGCTTTCAATTCACTAGGTCGGTGCTGATAGCTTGGCTCTACTCTTTCCCTTTCAAGTCGAAATAGAAAATAGTGAGAAAAGTGTAGGAATTAACTTTATCGAAACATCGGATGCCACAACTTCCCGTGAAATAGCAGTCAAATCAGGGAGAAAGCGGCAACACTCCTTCTCTCCCACATAATTTGCGCTTCTTTTGCTTCGATTTTTTTTTTTCATTTTTTAAGAGGGCAATCGACCACCTCGAGTTTCGTTGTTCTCTGCAAAAGCGGCGATTCCATCCTCAGTTTAGAAATTTCTCTATTTTAAGTGGCAAACTTGTCATTCCCAATACCTGATTTATCTTTTGCTTTCACTCTTTGGACAGTGTTGCGCGAGATGTAATGGGCGCGGTCGACGATCCGGAATTTGTCGCAGCAGAGGTGCACAGGTTAGTCATCCTTTTTACGGCTTTTTCTTCCAGATTTAATTTGCTATATTCTTCCTCATTTTATCTACAAAGCCGGAATTAGTTGGCATTTTGTTCATTGTGAAACTAATCGCACTCATGTCTCATGCAATTTGTCTTCGTCCGTGAATGGATTATATGACTAGCATTTCTATTTAGTTCAACAGCTAATTTTCTGACATTCTTAATTTACTAGGAAGGCAAGACGAGATCTGATTAATAATAATAATAAATTATTCGATTACAGAATAATAAAATATTGTCATTTGTTTAGACTAACATAGAGAATTGTTCTTATCCTGTTTGTTTTGGTAGATAAAATATTGTCATTTGTTTAGCTTCTTTTTGTCATGTTATGAAGACAGGAACGGCATTAGCCAGTGGGTTTCTCATTTTTCCGGTTGAATTTAATCAAAATCATTTCTATTTTTTTTATTTGGGTCGGACTGTCACTTGTTGAACATGTCGGTCCGGTCCAATTCAAAGCACTGCTTTCTAGACTTCCAGAAGTAAAAGTAGTCATTTTTTATAATCAATTCTAAGCTTTTCAATCACATAAATATATTGTATAAATATTCTTGATCAGTTTTGCATACCAAGACTTTTTTTAATCTCGTGAAAAGGAGAGGAGAAGGGGGGAGAGAGAGAGAGAGAGAGAGCAGGTTTTCGCTATAGTTTTGGGAGGAAAAATAGATTTTGTTGATTGTATCGGGAGTTCAATCATTTCTACCTAATTCGAATAGGCTTCCTCAATGAAATTGTGAGTGAAAGGTTATATTTATCCCTCCATCGCTGTGAGCTTGAGCAAGGTGTAGATTAGTCACGTGTAATTAAGGTCGAGCGTGAGTGAGTGAAGTCAAGCATGATTAAAGTTGGACATGAGCTCAAGTGGGGCAGGGAGAGCTCACTAGCCATGAGGGTTCTGTAAGTCAAGCGACTAACGAGAAAGACAGTGGTTTTAGAATTTTGGTTCCTTTCCTCTCTTTCTTTGATAAACAACTTCCAGGGATCGCAATTTTCTCCTTTTTCAATTTTCTTTCCCTTTCTTTGTTATTGATTTTTTTTTAAAAAAATGGTCTTGGATAGCGTGGATGGTTATTTTTCTTATTAAAAAACACATATAAATATTTAATTGGGTTGGTTTCATAAAAAAAAATCAAATAAAACACAATAACCCTGCTTGGACTTTGGATTCCATTCGGTTGACACATGTCCCCATGTGACCCCAGAGCATACCCTAGTGTTTACATTTGTGTGCTTGCTTAGTCGCTCATTTGCTCTGCGCATCCGTGCGACGATACCTAATATACATTGAATTCGTTGTCAGACACCCGTGTCCCCGTTAATAAATGAATCTCTACTCCCCTTCGCATTTTGGTCGGTGATCCCAATACTCAATTAATTCATCATGTACTGCGCTTTCCATTTACGCCATTTCGGTGATCTTCTGCTTGTCCTTTTCCTTGTCTCATTAAATGTCCTCCCTTCCGCTGCAATATAATTTTATGAACATAACTATTATATTTTCATATGTATTTATATTTTCTACAAGTACAAATTAAATTCTTATATATCATTTTTCCCCTGATAAATTATGTACGAAATTGAATGAAGTAAGATCATTCAATCGCTCTAAGAAGGCTGTAAGGATTCTGAAGAAGGGATTTAGCCATGTGATTTGCCTCTTTTTGAATCCAATCACTTGTAAAATTAATTACAAATTGCTCTGGTAACATTATTAATTTCACATAAAATTATGGGCAATCTAATTTTTTTTTCAATCTTTTCATCACGTTTTTACTCTTCTTGGTGATTAACAAAAATGCATTAAAAGTGTCATGTTGGCTCCTTGTTTCTGTGGCGGAGTGGGATCTCACTTTACTGGTTAATGTATAGGTTGAGTTGGACCATTTTCAGAGCATCGTATCGAATCTTAACATGTTCGCCAAACAAATATTCGAATATTTGTTTAAAGTTTGTGCAATGGACAATCGAAGGCTTCTATTGGCAGTAACTGGCGGTAATTAAATTGTTGACGGTGCAGGATGATCAACGACAGCACGGCCCGTCGGGAGCTGAGCTACTTGTCATGCGGGACAGGGAACCCCATCGACGACTGCTGGCGTTGCGACCCGGAATGGCACTTCCATCGCAAGCGCCTCGCTGACTGCGGCATTGGCTTTGGCCGTAACGCCATAGGCGGCCGCAACGGCCGCTTCTACGTGGTGACCGACCCCAGGGACGACGACCCAATCAACCCCCGCCCAGGCACCCTCCGCCACGCCGTCATCCAGGACGAGCCGCTCTGGATCGTCTTCAAGCGCGACATGGTCATCACCCTCTCTCAGGAGCTCATCATGAACAGCTTCAAGACTATCGACGGCCGTGGCGCCAACGTCCACATCGCCAACGGCGCTTGCATCACCATTCAGTTCGTCACCAACATAATCATCCACGGTCTCCACATCCACGACTGCAAGCCCACCGGTAACGCCATGGTCCGCAGCTCCCCTTCCCACTACGGATGGCGCACCATGGCCGACGGTGACGGCGTCTCCATCTTCGGTGCCAGCCACATCTGGGTCGACCACAACTCCCTCTCCAACTGCGCCGACGGCCTCATTGACGCCATCATGGGTTCCACTGCCATCACCATCTCCAACAACCATTTAACCCACCATAACGAGGTACAGAACGACCTTTTCTTTTCTGACGCTACAAATGTCTATTTCATCTTAATTACACAAATCTGGTGGTACAGGTGATGCTATTGGGCCACAGCGATTCGTATATCAGGGACAAGGCCATGCAAGTAACCATTGCCTTCAATCACTTCGGGAAGGTCTCATCCAAAGAATGCCCAGGTAATTAATTAAATCTCTTTGCCTAGGTAGCTACATCTGATTAATTTTCAAGATTGCCTAATTTCCAAAAAACATGGGAGTCAAAAAACAGATGCAGGCATGGCTATTTTCACGTAGTGAACAATGACTACACTCACTGGGAGATGTATGCCATCGGAGGAAGTGCCGATCCCACCATCAACAGCCAGGGCAACAGATACCTTGCTCCGGCGAACCCATTCGCCAAGGAGGTAACATTAAATCGCATGTGCACAACTGATGATTGATTTCATTAATCTCTATTTTGTTGATCATTTGCTTTCCAACTACAATAGGTGACTAAGAGAGTGGAAACCGGTACAAATGTATGGAAGAATTGGAACTGGAGATCAGAGGGCGACCTCCTATTAAACGGCGCCTACTTCACCCCTTCCGGTGCAGGTGCCTCGGCAAATTATGCCAAGGCCTCCAGTCTAGGGGCCAAGTCTTCCTCTATGGTCGGCTCCATCACCTCCGGCGCAGGTGCTCTTCGCTGCCTTCGGCGTTTCCACTGCTGAATATTTGATTCATTCAGCATATCATAACCACATTACACACTCCAACTACCCTTCTTCCACAACGTAAAAGTTTTTAAGAAAAACAAAAGTAAAAAAAAGGAGAGAAAAAAAGGTAATTAAGTCCATTTGCATTCGACTGTGTCGCATAGTTTTCTCTTGTCTCACAGTCATTCCACACCGATCACTTTACCCTAATCTCGACCTCCCCTGTTTCCAGCGTAAGCCAACGCTTGTGGAGCGGGTGGAAGCGTTGCTGATTATAATTCCTTTACTCCTTTGTTTCCGTTGATTATTCGTCTGCCTTTAGTTGCGAGTCTCTAGTGGAAGCTTCTTCCATTTCTTGAAGATTTGAATGTTGTTTTTTTGTTCTCTAGTTTCCAGGTTGTGTGACATTAAAGTTTACGTTGTTCTCTTAGGTTGCTTGTAAAAGACATGCGATGTCATAGCCCACTGAATGATAATATTTGGTTGTTATATTTTTCTTGGTACTCTATTTTTTTTATTCTCTCCCTTCTCTTTCATCATTGTTAACTACAGGGGCAAAGGAGATCCTAAAATCCAAGTAGAAAGGCCAATCAAGATATTCAAAATATTGAGGCCGATGAATTGGTTGGCTTTGTTGAATTATACAAACAGGTTGATCAGGGCCTGCTAAGTCAGGGCCAAACTACTCAAAGTGAGTGAGTCGAGCAACACTAGAGAGGTGAATAGGCCTGAACCAAGAGCATAGTAACCAAACTAGGTCAGCCAACTAACTCGAATAAAGCGAATCAAACATAGAAATAGAGTTAACTCAAACCTACTTGTGAACTCTGTGATCCCTGCCAAAGCATTTGGTACTGAATGTGGTTCTTCCATCTTTGAGCTTTGAAGATTGTTTCTGGATGCTTTGGGGACCATAATACCCGTCAATGATACACTTTGACATAGTGACACCTTGAGAAAATAACTTGCATCCCACAGCTTCTACACTTATACCCTATGAAACAACTTGTGTCGCCGTGTTCACCAATTCAACATACAAGACGACGAGGATTAATTCTTGAGGATGAGCACAAATAATGACATCTCAAAATTATCTGATTCCATAAGGAGCCCAAGCACTCTCTTGAAGAACACTTAACCATGTGGAATGAAAAACCAAATATTGATTTAGCGTCTGCACAATCAATAACCCAAATCATGTCACTTATTTGTTTTACAACACTTAAGCATCTAGTGCATGTTAACTAGTCAATTGCAACACTGTGACACCTTCCACGGCTGAAACTTGATATTCAGAGTTTAAAGAAAGAAATTTCTGAGAAATCTAAGCGAGAGGCAAATTAGAACGTGACTCCTTAAAGCTGGGAGCAACTAAAAGCAGCACTAGAGGAGTCCGTATCTAAATAAACAGACATTGGCAATTTGAAGGATGAAAAGTCTGTTTGTGTGCAGAAGCAACTGGAGGAGGAGCTGAGAAAGTTTCAGTAAGAATTCAATGAAGAATTAGCTTATAGTTATGTTGCAGATAATGATTGTTCAGCTGATCCCAATGTATCCTCTTTCAGAACAAGAAATTGAATTCCTAATTGATAGAAAAGAAAACGAAAAAAAAAAAGTGGTAATTTTGAAGATGGTATATATCCAGTTTAAGTGGTTGCTGAAGCAACAAGAGATAGATAACCGGAAATCCTCCATTCTGGAGGAAGATTTGATTCCAAAATGAAAACAAAGATGAATTATAAATAAAGAGAGATTGTTAAATTGCTAGATTCCCAAAGTGAAATTGAGTTCGTGATTGTTACATATTACAGGAACTCCGCCTGTGACGACCTAGTCATGGCCGGTCCCAAGCCCGGATAAAGGAGGAGGGTTGCGTTAGGTTGCCAGCCAGCGTAAAAAACTATGGCAAATACTCAATGAATGGATCCATTAAAGTATTATGCTAATGCTAGGATGTTCCCCGGAAGGAACGCGTTGCAGGGTCCGACTGTAACGTCTCGGCAAGGACCGCTACATCTCCAGAACCCGGGTGTAGTGCTAAATATGCAAGGGTTCGCGTTGCAGGGTCCGACTGTAACGTCTCGGCAAGGACCGCTACATCTCCATGAGAACTTGGGTGTAGTGTTAAATAGGCAAGAGTTCTCACACCATAAGTGGACTAAGAATAAACATTATAAGAAAAGTAATAGTCTCAGATTTGGAACATGGAATATAGGAACTCTCACTGGTAAAACAATGGAGGTAGTAGATACAATGATTAGGAGAAAAATTAGTATTTTGTGTGTGCAAGAGACAAAATGGGTAGGTGAGAAGGCAAAAATGATAGAGAACTCGGGTTTTAAGTTATGGTATACAGGAAAGAGTAAAACAAGAAATGGAGTGGGTATTTTTGTAGATAGTTCTTTAAAAGATGAAGTTGTTGGTGTAGTTAGAAAGGGGGATAGAATTATAGCTCTCAAGATAGTAGTGGCGAAAGAAGTTGTGAACGTAATTAGCATATATGCACCTCAAGTAGGATTAGATGAAGAAACTAAATCAAGATTTTGGAGCGATTTAGATGAGGTATTACAAAACATTCCGCCAAATGAAATGATTTTAATAGGAGGCGATCTAAATGGACATGTCGGAGCGAAAAATGAAGAATATGAGAGAGTACATGGGGGTTATGGGTTTGGAACAAGAAATGAAGAAGGAAAAACTATATTGGATTTTGCGATAGCATATGACCTTATACTAGCTAATACATTTTTTAAGAAAAAAGAAGAACACTTGATCACATTCAAAAGTGGGAATAATAAATCACAAATTGATTATTTTATGGTTAGGAAGAGAGATAGGAAGATTTGTAAAGATTGTAAGGTTATCCCTGGAGAAAGCTTAACTACCCAACATAGATTAGTAGTGTTAGATATACGCCTTAGTTATAATATCAATAGAGGAAAAATATACACGACTCCTAGAATTAAGTGGTGGAAGTTAAAGGATGGGAAGCAAAACATATTGAAGGAGAAGGTAGGAATACAAGCATTAGATGAAATATATAGCGACTCTAATACGACATGGGATAAGATGGTATCAAAGTTGAAAATAGTAGCTAAGGATGTACTCGGTGAGTCAAAGGGGCATGCACCACCAAGGAAGGAATCTTGGTGGTGGAATGAGAAAGTACAAGAGAAAGTGAAAGAAAAACGAATAGCTTATAAGGAATTATATATTTGTAAGAACGAGGAAAACTTAAAAAAAATATACAATAGCCAAGAAAGAGGCTAAGAAAGCAGTGAATGAAGTAAAAAATAAAACTTTTGAACGATTATATCAAAATTTAGATACAAAAGAAGGGGAAAGAGACATTTATAAAATAGCTAAAGCAAGAGAAAGGAAAACAAGAGACCTTAGTCAAATAAGATGTATTAAAGATGAATGCGATAGAGTACTAGTAAATGATAGCGAAATAAAAGAGCGGTGGAAGATTTACTTTCATCAACTTTTTAATGAAAGTTTAGGGGACCAACTTGACTTAGGCAATTTAAGTATTTCAAATGAGTATAGAAATTTTAATTTTCATCGGAGAATTCAAACTTCAGAAGTAGAACAAGCTTTGAAAGGGATGCAAAATGGAAAGGCCGTGGGACCGGATGATATCCCAATAGAGGTATGGAAATGTTTAGGGAAAAAAGGTATTGAATGGCTTACAAAATTATTTAATTTAATATTGAAAACAAAAAAAATGCCTAATCAATGGAGGGTAAGTAGTCTAGTTCCCTTATATAAGAACAAAGGAGACATACAAAATTGTGCAAACTATAGGGGTATTAAATTAATGAGTCATACCATGAAACTTTGGGAAAGAGTAATAGAAAAAAGATTGAGGAAGGAGACCACGGTAACCGAAATCAATTTGGGTTCATGCCTGGAAGGTCGACAATAGAAGCTATACATCTTCTTAGGCAATTAATTGAAAAATATCGGGAGCAAAAGAAAGATCTACACATGGTATTTATTGATTTAGAAAAGCTTATGATAGGGTACCAAGAGAAATTATATGGAGAATTCTAGAAAAGAGAGGCGTTAGCGTAACATATATTGACCTAATTAAAGATATGTATGAAGATGTAACGACTAGAGTGAAGACTTCAGGTGGATTGACTGAAGCATTTCCAATAAGGATAGGGTTACATCAAGGATCAGCTTTAAGTCCCTATCTTTTTACACTAATCATGGATGAACTCACTAGGCACATTCAAGATACAGTGTCATGGTGCATGTTGTTTGCAGATGATATTGTTTTGATAGATGAGACACGTGAAGGAGTAAATGCTAAACTAGAATCTTGGCGGGAAACTCTAGAAATGAAAGGTTTTAGGCTTAGTAGAGTAAAGACTGAATATATGGAATTTAAGTTTAGCAATGCTAGACGTAGTGAAACAATTGTTAAGATAGGAGATGATGAGTTGTCTAAAATCGAGAACTTTAAGTATTTAGGATCGTTCTTGCAAAGTGATGGAGGAATTGAGAGAGATGTCTTACATAGAATACAAGCAGGATGGTTGAAATGGAGATTAGCATCGGGTGTCTTATGTGATCGTAAAGTACCTCTAAAACTTAAAGGGAAGTTCTACAAAACGGCAGTTAGACCTGCTATGTTATATGGTGCTGAATGTTGGGCTATGACTCGAGCACATGAGCAAAAGATGAAAGTTGCAGAGATGAGGATGTTAAGGTGGATGTGTGGACATACGAGGATGGATAGAATAAGGAATGAGAGTATTAGAGAGAAAGTCGGAGTTGCATCTATTGAAGAAAAACTTCGGGAGACACGTTTGAGATGGTACGGACATGTACTTAGAAGACCAATAAATGCCCCTGTTAGACGATGTGAAACTATGATAAATACGCACATTAAAAGAGGGAGAGGAAGACCAAAAAAGACTTGGTTGGCAACAATAAAACAAGATAAATTTTATTTAAATCTAGATGATGATATAGTAGGGGATAGAACTCAATGGCGTAAAAGGATCCATATAGCCGACCCCACCTAGTGGGATAAGGCTTTGTTGTTGTTGTTGTTGTTGTTGATTGTTACATATTACAGGGTGGTAAAAGATAATTTGCTCGTCTCTATCAATTCGTCTCAGGGCCAATACAAAAGAGGTGTGATTGTTTCCGATTACAGGTGGCAAAAGGTGATTCTCTCGCCCCCAGTTACTACCCTGGATGTTGTGATTAGTACGTGGGGACGGCAGATACACTGGCTTTACCAGGGGTTGACCCTCAGACCTCAAGGTGGCAATACCCACGTCCTGACCATCATTCCATCCCATGATGACATGATTGTTACAGATTCTAGGTGACAAAAGGTGATTTGTTCGCCCCAACGCCCCCGTCAACCCGTCCTAGAGCTAATACGGAGGAGGTAAATCACGAGAGCTACTAGTCCGAATATTATGGCTAGTACATTGGGAGGGCGAGCGCACTGGCTTTGTCAAGTTTTGACCCCCAGACCTCAAACTGGCAACACCCAGACCCTAATCATCAATCCATCCCATAAAGATATGATTGTTACAAATTCAAAAAAAAAAATGATTAATGAGGTTGGACAACATCGAACCTCGGGCGACTAATCCGACCTCACGGAAGTTTCTCACCGGTCGACAAGATAAATCAGGAAGCACTCATGACGAGCGGTACAGAAGCCCAGCGTCCCAAGGTTCGCGGCCTATTTGGAGAAAAAATTCATGCAACATACGTCGTAGCTGAGGATTGAATCGCAGATGCGAGATCACAACTAATGATCGTTCCGCAACACACTTCCGCTACACCATAGTTCTCCAAAAATCATTAACGAGGTTTTTTCAAACTCGGGCAACCGGCTCGATCCCACAGAAGTTTCCCACCGGCCACCAGGGTAAATCGGAAAGTGCTCACGGTGGGCGATCCAGAAGTCCAGCGTCCCAGGATTCGCACCTCATTTGAAGGAAAAATCTGTAAAATACGCCGTAGCTGAGGACCAAACCGCAGACGCCTAGGAAGATAATTAATCGCCCTTCTATTACATTATAGCCTCGGGGGCTACACCTGTTAAATACGGCGACTCAGAATCCGATCCGGGGAAAAAAATCGGGGGGGGGGGGGTTAGGGTTCCCGGGTTGATGAACGAAATTTTAAGGGTTTTATAGTTAAAACCCGAAACTTCAGGGGATTAAATTGCTTTAAACCCGAAAGAAGGGGCGTGGTTCCAAGACCTTGAATTTCAGGGACTTGAGTGCAAAATGCACCACACTTAAATCCTCTTTGTCTATCCTTCTCCGCCCGATTCCTTTTCACAACCTCCTCTGATCTCTCCATCTCCTTCCCTCGCCCCCACGGGCTGGATCGGATGGTAAGACGCCTGGCCGATTTGGTCGAGGTCACAGGTTCGAGGGTCGCCAGTTGCGCACAGGGATAAAACTCTGGTCTGCTGGCACTAATTCCCTCGACCCCGAGCGCCTCACCACACCAGTGATAACCGTGGTTTGCCTCCCTCTGGAAACCCATGGGGCCAGGACCAGGGGCCGCTAAGGTGGCGGTTCCACCTTTTGGTCCATCTCCTTCCCTCAATCGGCGCCACCAAACCTCGCTGATCATCGGCCGTCGTTTCCATTTGTGAGAGTCACATCTTGTCTCCTAGATCTCTAGATCATGAGCCTTTCTTCCCCCATCCGAGCACTGTGCTGCGAAATCTGGATCCTTCTTCTCCTTCGGCAGTCGCCACTATACCGGGCTAGGGTTGTGCCCTAGCCCCCAATTTGCGTCGTTGAGGGCTCGAGGAGGCAGGATCAACACCGACGAGGACTCGTGAGCCTCTTCTTTGGTCGATTGAGCACCCAACGCTAATGGGGTTGAACTCGATTCCTGAGCGAGGAGGCTAGGGCTAAACACCAAGGTACACATCTAGGGTTGGATGGTGTTCTTCTTCCTTGCGAGCGCGGTTGCGATGGAATCGAGCAGGAGCGGCGCCGGTGCAACTTTGGGAAGATTTGATGTCGTGTTTAGATGTTGTTTGAATATGTTGGAATTCGAATTTGCTTGGGAATGGGTTTTCATTTCTGTTGGATCTTGAAAGAAAATTGTGACTAGATTAGAGGATGATGACTTTTTCCCCACTGTGGTAATTGTTTCTTCCCAATTGTGTTCTTATGATTCACGTTTTGGGAAGGTAGAGCTTGATAGAATTCAGTTGTTCATGAAGTGTTTCGTTCGGATTTTGTGAAGGGATGTAGCCATGGGCTTTGTTTTGATTGAGAGTTGTGTTCATGCGAGGAGTTCACTTGATTTTCTTTACCGTGAGCAACCTATGGCAATGGGATTGCGCTATTTTGGATGAGCATGTGCTGTGGGATGTGATATATGTTGGGATCGATGGCACGACTAAAGGGGGATGAATAGCTTGATCACCCCAAATCACTCTCTTCCTACCATTGTTAGCACAAGCGAAAACTTAATCTATCAATTAAAACAATGCTAACACTTTACCGGTTACGTGGTTCGAAGATTGCTTGCTCCTACTCCACGGCGTGTCCTTAGGTGGACGACCACTTGATCCTTCAATGGATCACGCCCCGGCAATCTCCGGCTAAAGCTTTCTCCTTCTCGGTAGAGAATAACCTCTCACAAAGGTTCTTCCTTCTTACAAGATTGAGCTAGGGTTTAGGAGGAAGAGGAACACTTGAGCACTTGAGTAAAAATATCACAATGAATTGCTAACCTATCTCAAGTCTCAAGCTCCTCTTTAAATAGTGGAGAGAGTTGTTAACCAAATAGCTCAGCCACAACACTAGTCGATTGCCCCCAGGGCCAGTCGACTGGTGTCCAGCCAATGGCTGGATTTCGAACAGACCAGTCGACTGCCCCCAGGGTCAGTCGACTGCTTCCGGCTATTCGACCTTACAGAAAGATCAGTCGACTGATTATCATACCAGTCGATTGCTACAGTGACTCTCAGTAGTGTCAGTCAACTGATTCCCTTGCCAATCAACTTCCCTACTTACAGGTTCACTCTCAACCTCTTTGGAGTTCACCCTTCGCATATGCCTTCAAGTCTACTTCCTTGGCTTTCCCATTGAAGTTCTCTTCCTTCGGCTCTCGTCCCTCGGATGCGCACATAAGCCCGTGGCTTGTCTCCATGTCATCCTTCGCGTATGCCTTTGAAGTCTACTTCCTCGGCTCGCCCTTAAAGTTCTCTTCCTTCGGCTCTCGTCCCTCGGATGCTTCACTCCATTATTCCTCATGTGTAGTTCACTAAGTCCTACAAGACTCAAGCTCTCATATCAAAGCAATATGAAAACTTAACTTAATCATATTAATACACACATCAAAACTCATGATCTACCGGATCAAACATGGGTCGATTGCACCAATAATATGGTTCCTTACCTTGTTACAGTTTGTTGATTGATTGGTTCACGGGATTAATGTAGATTTATAATTGAATGAGTTGAGATGATTTCGATTAGTAGAGTGTTTTCAACGATGTTAGATTGTTGTTGATTAGTGTGAGGAGGTTTGATTGGATGTAGACTTGGTTTAAGTAAGGATTTAATCTAATTAGGATTAATCGAATTAACTTCTAATATTTAGGTCTTAAATTGGAAGTTTATCATTGTGATTAGGGCAATCCTAGTTAGGTTGTGTTATACTTAGCTATTTGGCGTTCGTATAAGAAGCTCTTATACCTTTGCTGTAGGATATTGATTCGAGCTGATACGGACACTTGGATGCGAGGAGATTCTCTTCGGGACTCGGATTTCACATTGGAGGCGGGTACTTTTGACTTATCTATTTAGATATTATCACATATTTTATGCATAGTTAGTTATAGATAACAGTAGAGTTATATTTATTACCTGCTTTCATATATTTACACTGAATACTAGCTATTTGATTAGACGATGTATTTATTTCAGTACTGCTTCGAGGTTGAACCTCCTTACCCTTTATTGTCGCATATGTTGTGTATCGTGATTAGAGATAGGATACCTTATACCCAACACTAAGGGCTAGGATATGGTGCATGATTATTCTTAGACCTTTGCATATCATGTTGATAATTGGAGGACTAGTTAGTAGGTGTTGTGTATGATAGTGTCATGCATCGTTCTTGCATGAGTGCATGGGCTGGCGACATAGGGCTCCAGTCATGCGGTTGAGACATATTGTATGTCATGACGATCATGATCAACACACATTGTCATACGCGAGTAGTGGCTATTGGAAGGTGCACACAATTGCCCTGTCGAAACTCTGAACGGTCACTCATGAGTAGTGATTCCAGTGCATCGTAGCAGTCAGGGACTCCTCCTAATGTGTGCAGTTGTTCTGTCGTGTCTTCGCTCGATCACTCATGGGTAGTGATGTTGGAGCGTAGTAGCAGGAACCAGTGATATGCGATGATTATGATATGCACACATTGTCATATGTGAGTAGTGACTATTGATGGTGCGTACAGTTGCCCTGTTGAGACTCTGCACGGTCACTCATGAGCAGTGATTCTGGTGCATCATAGCAGTCAGAGACCCCTCCTAGTGTGTGCAGTTGTTCTATCGTGTCTCCGCTCGATCACTCATAGATAGTGATGCCAGAGAGTGATAGTAGATAGCAGTGGTATAGAGAGCAGTTGCTCCCCCTTTCTATCTCTAGGTACATGTCATGATGTGTTATGTGACCCGTGAGTAGTTGACTCCTCTCTTGCCTGATTTTGAGGTTATGGTTGTTGGAGCAGTTAGCTCCTAGCATCCTGTCAACTTGGCTACCTAATGTAGGGGTAGTTGGAGTGCGTACAGACGTTATGTGCACATGATACATTATTACATGGTTGTTATTGTTTGCATTATTGTATTTGCTCGTACTTTCTGTATTTGGTTAAAGTAGATGTATTTGACCTACATCTTCATGAGGTTTGTTCACATAGGGTCTAGTGACCCTACATTACCCGTATGGTATTTGGACCTTTATATTTTCAGGTTTGTTTGACTCTGGTATCTATCACTTATTTGGTATTCTAGTTTTAGCATTTTCTATTTTTACTCCTGATACTGTTGCTAATTTGACTCTTACTGCTAGTATAGCTTACTATATATGCATATCAGATATATGTATTTGCTGAGTTCTTGGACTCACACCGTTAGCCTTGTTTTTATTTCAGGATGATCGTCTGGATTGCGCGCCCAGCAGCTTATCCCAGTCCTTCTGTCTCGAGATGTTTCGTGTTTGGGTTGTATTGTATTTGTTGTGATATTATATTTCCGTTTGCATATGTTTCGTTTCATTTTCCGCTGTGTCGTGGATTGTATTGTTGTGGTCATGGAGGCATATTTTATTGTATGGTTGTCGTAAGTCGTACCAGTACATGACTTTGATGTGTATGATGTCATGTCTTTTCTTTTATATTTACATTTCCAACCGTGTTGGCTGATGGGTTGTGGCGAGCGTGTGGCCTTGTACTATTGCCTCAAGTATCCGTCGTACAGATGAGGTATTGTCTGATTCTATATTAGGTCAACGATTTCTCTCGGAGCTTCAACATGAGATTGCTAGATTGTAGACATGAGTGTATTATCACATTCAACTACTGCTTTCTTTAGTAGAATTTTACTTGTGTTTAGATTGCTAAAACACATCCATAACTTTTGATCTTCGAGAAAGTCAACAACAATTGGTGATTTTCTTTGGGTTTTTTTCAGATTAATTTAATTTTCCCACGGAGTTGGATGCATGCCTCAAAAATGTGTTTAGTTCATGCGAAAGTAACTGGATCAGTCCACTTAATATATTTACTTGAGGATGTGATGCTCACAATAATTTAGGGACGAATTGTTAGCGGGTGTCTAGATGACTAAGATGAATGTTAACATCATTTGTCACCGTGAGGATGCGATGATGTTATATGTAATATGTTTTAATTCAATTTTCAAGTGACAGAGAAGCCTCCGCCTTGAATACATGTCTAAGCAACATGCGAATAAGTTGATGCACTGATTATTTTTTTAATTTTTTTTACAATAATCATCATAAATAATTGAGTGAATTCAGACAAAACCTCAATAATTGAAAAAACAAATATTTTCCTAATTTTGTCAGGC
The DNA here is from genome assembly GCA_024364735.1 of Boesenbergia rotunda. Taxonomy (NCBI): domain Eukaryota; kingdom Viridiplantae; phylum Streptophyta; class Magnoliopsida; order Zingiberales; family Zingiberaceae; genus Boesenbergia; species Boesenbergia rotunda. The sequence continues at coordinate 533,913 of JAGFNQ010006691.1, read as the reverse complement.
AATGTCGATAATTATATTGTGTTTGATTGGCCACGACGAAGCCAGCGTGGCCTACACATCATATCTGCCTACGTATGGCGTGTTCTGAAAAATATTCTTTTATCTATAGATATATATGTGTGTCAGTGTGTGGAATAAAATAAATCATATGTACTTAATTTTTTTTCTAATATTCTAAATTCTGTATATTTAATTTTCCCATCATGTGTTCATTGTTGTGCATGTGAATATATATAAAAAAATTACATTATTGGAAAAAATCAAAACAAAATGATAAATTTTAAAATAATTAAATTAAGAGTTGTGGCTCGCACTCAAGAGGATTAATTTAGCTCAATTATTTGATACGGAGGCAAACAATCGTGAATATTTTATTTAACTTTCTTATTCCCATTTTCCTCGATGAATAAATTAATCGTAATTATAGAGCCTAATTATGGTTTGAATCTTGTTTGTTCATTATATCATACACTAATAGCGTGGAAAGAATAAAAATGATTGAGGACTAAATGTCAAAGAGCAATAATACCCAATGCCTCCTATATATGGTGTAGACTAAAGACTAAATATGCACGGTTCAAATCTAATTACGATGAATTGCATGCTATTTTTCACTAATATGAAAATAAAATATAATTAATTAATCAATAAATCTTATTTATTTATTTTCTTCCTTCCATATTTTTGCAATTATTTCAAACAACCGTGAATATTTATGAACTTATCAACATTGTGAATAACAAAGAAAATTTCAAAATAAATAAATAAATTTATATGATCAAATTCAATAACTAACCAGTCAAATTCAAAATGAAAAAAATTCAAACGATCAAATAAATTTGATAATATTTCAATAAACCAAACTCTATCTCATTAAAAACCCAAATCAAATTTACATAATCATTTCAACAATTTAATTCATTTTACATTCCACTCCAAATGACTTTAACTTAATTACGTTATCAAACAACTTTAAAAATTACAAATTTTTAACTCTGGCTAACTTGTTTACCGCCCTACCTATTAATGCGCCATCATATTTAGTATCGGTCCCTTTCTTCCTTCCCTTCTCAGTTTCCCTTACTTCTCCTTTCCTACTATATAATTCAAACACACTCAATTGATCCACCACCGCCATGGACTACTCCTCTTATCTTCCTCTCCTCCACCGCCCCCCTCCCTCCTCCAAGAAGAGGCTCCTCCGGTGTCTCTCCGTCGCCGGAGCCTCCGCCGTGCTCCTCCTCTGCCTCCTCTCCTCCCGAAACACCAATGGCGTCGAGCAGGGGAAAGCTCAAATCCTCCCGGTCTCCCGTGGCCCCGCCGCCGGCGTCTCAGAGAAGTCCACCGGCTCGAGGCTCTTCTCCGAGTCGTCGTATCCCTGGACCAAAAACATTCTCCTCTGGCAACGCACCTCCTTCCATTTCCAACCAGAGAAGAATTGGATGAATGGTCTCCCTCTCCCTCTCTGTTTCTTTCTTTCTTTCTTTCTTTCCTCTGTTTTCTTTTATTTGCTGACGGTTAATCGTTGTGCATGTGTTGCGCGCGATATGGAATGCTTGACTCAGATCCTAACGGTGAGCTGAAAATGCTAGATTCCTTGGTTCTAAATAGTAATTCCTCGATCGTGATTTTGAAATAAATTAAAATGTTACGTACAGCGCCTGTTTACTACGAGGGATGGTATCACCTGTTCTACCAGTACAACCCTGGCTCCGCCGTGTGGGGGAACATAACGTGGGGGCACGCGGTCTCCGACGACCTCGTCCACTGGCTCTACTTGCCCGTCACCATGGTTCCCGATCGCTGGTACGACGCCAACGGCGTGTGGACCGGGTCCGCCACGCTCCTCCCCGACGGCCGCCTCGCCGTGCTCTACACCGGCTCAACCACCGAGTCGGTCCAAGTCCAGAACCTCGCTTTCCCGGCGGACCCGACCGACCCGCTCTTGCTGTCGTGGGCCAAGCATGCGGAGAACCCGGTTCTCGTCCCGCCGCCGGAGGTCCAGGCGAAGGACTTCCGGGACCCCACCACCGCATGGTTCGTCGGCGACGCGTGGCACGTCGCCATTGGATCGAAGAATGACACGCGGCGGCACGCGGGGATCGTGCTAGTCTACAGAACGATTGACTTCTTCAAGTACGAGCTACTCCCAGGCGCGCTGCACGAGGTGGAGGGCACGGGGATGTGGGAGTGCGTTGACTTCTTCCCCGTGGCAACGGAATCGGCGACGGGGCTCGACACTTCGGCACCGGCTGGTCCCGACGTGAAGCACGTGCTCAAGGCCAGCCTGGACGACGACAAGCATGACTACTACGCGATCGGGAGGTACGACGCGTCGCGAAACTCATGGGAGCCAGATACGCCGGCGGCCGACGTCGGTATCGGGCTGCGGTACGACTACGGCAAGTTCTACGCGTCGAAGACATTCTTCGACCCGGCGAAGCGGCGGCGAGTCCTGTGGGGTTGGGTCGGTGAGACCGACAGCGAGCGGGCCGACGTGGCCAAGGGCTGGGCGTCCCTCCAGGTACCAAATTTTGCCCCCTTTTGGCCGATTTTGTGGACGATTCCTCAATTTGCTTGAATCCGCAGGCCATTCCAAGAACCGTGGTGTTCGACCAGAGGACCGGCAGCAACCTCCTCCAGTGGCCGGTGGAGGAGGTGGAGAGGCTGAGGATCGCCGGAAAAGAGTTCGCCAACGTCACGCTCGCCGGAGGCTCCGTCGTGCCCTTGGACGTCGGATCAGCCAGTTTGGACATCGTTGCGGAGTTCACGGCCAACATATCTGCACTGGCGAACGCAGTCGAGGCCGACGTCGGATACAACTGCAGCACGAGCGGTGGAGCCGCCGGCCGGGGAGCGCTCGGTCCGTTCGGCTTGCTCGTGCTGGCCGACCGGGACCGTCTGGAGCAGACAGCGGTATATTTCTACGTTGGGAGGGGAACCCACGGCGGCATCACCACCCATTTCTGCCAAGATGAGCTCAGGCATGAACTATATATAATTAAACCGTTAATTTTTTTGGTTGCTTAATTAGTTCATTTAAATGGATTTTCTGTGCGTAAATTACCTTCGTTTAGGTCGTCGATGGCGAGTGATCTGGTGAAGAAAGTGTACGGAAGCTTGGTTCCGGTGCTTGATGGTGAAACCTTAACGCTAAGGATAATGGTGAGCGATCAAACTAAACTAATTACAGTGGAAAATATCTTTATCGGAAATGTTTTAAGTACCTAATTAAGAGGATGGGTGATAAATTTGGGACGAGTGAAGGTGGATCATTCGATCGTGGAGAGCTTTGCACAAGGAGGGCGGAGGTGCATCACATCGAGGGTGTACCCGACGAGGGCTATCTACGGGCAGACGAAGATCTTCCTCTTCAACAATGCCACCGCCGGCGACGTCACCTGCAAGTCAGTCAAGGTCTGGCAGATGGACTCGGCCTCCATCAGGCCGTTCAACGATGGAGATCACTCAACGGCCACCCAGATCCGCTCCATCTTCACCTAGAAAGAAAGTGAACAAAAAAAATATAAGATAATTATATAATTTAATCAAGGAAGGTGTATTTATGCATTCTTAAATTTCTATTGAGGGAAAATATGTAATTAGTTAGTCGATAAGCATGTGTAAAATGTAATTAATGGTATTGTGAAGATTAAATTTGGTTCGGCTTTAATTTCGACCCAAACTCAAGTCGATAAATAAATTGTATGCCTAATTTAAATGAATTTTCAAGAACTAAACTTCCGGAAAAAAAAGGATAAAAACACAAATAAGAACTTCAATAGCAACTCCAAGCAACATTACAAATCTTCATTGTGGTGCAAAAAAGAAAATTATGGTGGTAAATCAATCATTAGAAGATAAGTGATTAACTATGAACTGATTCGAGGAAGAAGCTTATATCTTTGTTCTAAAACTCTGTTTACACAAGTTAGCATAACAAAGATGAATATATGTCACATCTCGAGGAGCCGCTCGTTCGATACTGACCGAATAGCTTCTCTCTCGACCCGACAGACAATTCGAAAATTTTAACACCGAGACCCTCTCAGACACCTTTACCATAGCCGATAGGGCTGGAACCAGCGACTGAAATGAAGAGAAGACGACGACATCAAGGAAAAGCAGTATACCGGTACGATTTACGACAAACAAACAAAACATAGACCTCCATGGCACACAAAAGTACTGTTGGATATATTGTGAATGAAAAGGAAGGTGGGGAGGAAAAAAACTTCATTGTGAATGGACTTTAGTCTCACATTAGGAGTTTCAAGTGAATGGAAAGAGAGGTGGAGAATAAAAAGATTTCATTGTGAATGTGACTTTAATCCCGTATTGGGAGTCTCAAGGCATAATTGTTGGTTTATATTGTTTCACAAGCATGTTAGTTATGAACAAATGCACGGGAGAGACTCACTCTCACGCGTGGGTGCGCAGGGGGTGCAAATCCAGGGCCCGGATTTGTATTAAACCAAGTAGACTCGTGTGCGCGCACGACCTACGTGCGTCAAATGCCTGACTGGTCAGGCAAAATTTGTCCAAGCGGATAAACCAACGTTTTGCCAAATTTTTTGCTCAAATGTAACGGATACATTAACTGTTGATTAATGCAAAATCAGTTACCCCAAGACGTTTGGATTTGGACGGTTAATTGACAGTAAATGACGTTAATTCGGTCATTGATTACTGCGGGGTACGAGCCCTATATAAAGAGACTATGACCGAGATCAAAAGATATAGAAGAGATTGTCTTCCACCTCGTTCCCAACTCCCCGTGTGATTTCCCCTAGTAGCGTTCGGGTACTTCTCCAGTTCGCCACGAGCAACGAATGTTTCGTTGTACCCATGGTCCTGCTGTTGTATCCTGAGAGATAGACATCCATCGAAACCTCGAAGCACCGTCGGAGGAGGACAAATATGTTTCAAGGAAACTGCATTACGCAGGCCTCAGCAACTCTTCCAATCTGATTTGGGAAGACCGGCTCGGGAATTCCGGTTCGGGGAGTCCGGTTCGAGACTTCCGGTTTGGGAAAATCGGTTTGAGACGTTTGGTTCGGAAAACCTGCTCGGGAGATTCCAGCTCGGGAATTCCAGGTCGGGAATTCCTGCTTGGGAGACTGCATTTGCATAAAAGACAGCTCGGGTTACTTAACAGCTAAGTTGAAATTTCTGTAATTTCAATTTAATTTTTGTTAACTCTCCAAAAAGGAGTATATCATCCAACAAGTACAACTATATCACCATGCAAGGCATCACGACAAATCAAAAATACAACGGCAGAAATGAAAAAGAAACAAATGAATGGTACCAACATCAAATATAGTAACAACGAAATCGCCTCGACACACGTGAACTAGGACAGGCTGTCGGGCACTCTAGTCGATTATCCTAAAAGGAAAAAAAAACAGGGATAACGGTGTGAGTTCAAGAACTCAACGGATAAAAACTAATATGCATAGAAAGCTAAGCTAGCAGTAAGTCACAGACTGATACAAACTGAAGTGTAATAATAGATAATGCATATCTATATCACTGTAAGAACAATATATACCGGTGTCGATAATCCCGAAAATATGCAGATGGTATACCCCTAATGGCCCTCTACAGCCAAAACGTGGCATACGAGAGCATACAAGATCTCCGAAGCTTGTGCGACACAAGCTAATGTAGGATCATAACGGCTCGTATCATACGAGCAATACAGGATCACTAGATCCTATGAACACATACCTCCTGAATATGCATGTCATCCAAATACAGTAATCAAGTGTAGCAATCACAATCAAATTTAGTAATGCAAAGCATGCACATGATGCAGCATGGGTCACCCTGACGCCAGTCGATCACCGTCGCATCTATGCGAAACCGAATAGGTAGGGCTCTGACCGTGTCCTCCCTCCACCCAGACGACTGTCACGTACAATGCGAAACCGAATGGGAAGGATCTTGGACACTGAACGTACTCCGCCTTAGGAAAAAATAACGCTCCCAACCCCATGCTATCTCTGGATAGACTAGGGGACCTGTCGCAGCGCCATGACTTATAATCCACTGACGAAGAGTGGAGCTGGACTACACGACAGGTAATCTGGCAAGTCTGATCACCTGTCTCAACCTCCAAGGAGCCAAGAATCACCTACGTATGCCCCTACGCCAGTAGTATGTCCGACAACCCGTCTTAACCTCTAGGGAGCCAAGAGTCGCCTACGTATGCCCCTACACCAGTAGCATGTCCGACGACCCATCTCAACCTCCAGGGAGCCATGGATTGCCTACATATGCTACGTGCAAAGATGATGCATGTCACTAACTTATGCATCACCCACTATGTAATCCTACTGTTATATATATGATATGCAATAGTCCAAGTAATAATCATGCATCATATCCTAATCCTAGTACGAGGTATAAGGTATGTTGTCCATAATCCAATACACACAGTAATATGAAACAGTAAAGCAGTAAACCTAATCAGATATTAAGTATAAAATGAAATCATACAGAAACGAAAATAACAGGCATCCCTACTGCTATCATATCTATCTATGCATAAGAGTTTGACTATATCTAAGAAAGATAAGTCAAAGGTACCCACCTCAAGAGCAAAGTCCGTAGACGATGAGAACCCTTCCGTCCAGAAGTCCACAGCAAATCAATGTCCTGTATCAAAGGAGATAATTTTAGTTATTATAACGAATGATACTATCTAACCTAGATACTAGACTCAGCTAGCATTATCCCAATCATGTTGATCATTAATTAAATTTAATTAATGATTAACCCAACTCAATCCATTCGTGACTGTGCCAACCCATACCGGTTAGGTCTTGCTCTCGGAGAGGATTCCAACCCATATGAAAACAAATCCCATTAGTACCTATACCCATGAGTGATCAGTCCCTGTTGCAATATGGCATCTCAGTACACACACCCCCTGCATCTCAAACACAGCTTCAAAAAAGTAAAACACCAATATGGTGTCTATGTGAACCTCACGACAAAGCAAGGTAACATCCACAACAACCCCAACACTATAATAAACTTCACAGCATGTAGCTTCAAGCCAAAACCAAAATTATACAGTCCAATATAGGTACTCTACTGCCCAAACACACCAAGATCAAATCAATCAAAACTCACAGGAAATTCATCCTAAGAATCTGATCCTTGGAGCAAAACCATCTACAATAGACTGAAATCAGGAGCTCAGAGTTAGCTCTCATACACAACTCATCCCAAAACCAGGATCCACATTCCCAACTCTGATCGGAAACAATCAACAGAATTAAAGCCAACTCCAGAACCAACCCTCGCAGAAAACGCCACTAGTTATACACATGGGATTAAGCTACTCATTCATCTTCAATAACAGAAAAAAACTAGCGTCAACTCATCCAAGGGAAACACTTAACCGAATTTGATCTTACCTGGGAACACACCGGCGAGAACTCCTCTGCTTCGGATCTGGCGAGATCAAATCAGTTGCAGTCGAAGTGCTCGTTGAGCTCAATCTCCAGATCTTCCCCTTGAGCTAGTTTAGCCCCCAATTCGCCGGAGTTCCGAGTGCTGCAATACTGGGCCAGTTTGAGAACCAATGATCAGCTACGCCCTCCCTCTACAACAATCGGAAAGCCAACACAGTAGCAAACAGGGTGGACTTACCTTTCCACCGTCGGTGTGAATCCCAACTCCACCCACCACACGATGCTCACCAGAAGCCTCGACTTCACCGGCAATGAACCACCCGATGGCGGCGTGCGGCGTCGACGGATCGGGAAAAGCTGTTGCAACCTTTGCCTCCCTAACTCCCAGCCAGATGGATCGAAGAGCGAGCTCCGTGCATCATAGATATGGCGATCGGAAAAGAAAAGAGGTGTGTGAGGGAGATATGGCTCCGGCGATCAGAAGACGAGATCGCGAGAGGGAGATGGCGAGGCAATCGCAAGATGGAAACGGGGATGGCAGCTCTCATCCCGATCGGCAGCGACCCAACGTTTCCGAGGACCACGCGCAAAGAATCGTCGACTGAGGGGAAGGAACCATCGATGGCTCCGGCGATGATGCAGAGAGGATGAGTCACTTGCGTGGATCGGGGTGGAGAAAAAAAAGTAAAGGGGAGGAGTTTAGGGCATTTAAGTGAAAGCCCGTTTTGCAGACAAGCCCTTCTCTTCTACTAATCCTAAGAAAAACCTCAATTTAGGTCAATTTTTCCCTTTCGCCCCTCCAGTTCAGTTTTTTTCACAGCCGCGCTCTTAAATTTAGGGGTTTTAGCAGATTACACACTCAACAAATTTCGGTTTTAACCATAGAACCCCTTTGGATTTCGTTCGTAGACTTGGGAACATTAAAACCCTTCTGAATTTTTTTTCTAGACAGATTTTTGATTTGCTGTATTTAACAATATATTTCCTGATTGACAATTTTTCTATACTAATCTTATGCATTTGCAGCCTCTTTTCAGCCTTAGCTGATGGTATATCAAGAGGTACACCTCGAGTAATATCATGTTCTATCTTTTTCCTCGTACAAACCTACCAATACAAAACAGTGATATGATGTTTCTACAGGAAATACACACAACTTGAGGATGAATTCTAACCAGTAAGAAAACATATTTTGTGTAGAAATAATCTAATGAATGCACAAGACAAAGAAGAAAATGTCTGATCCTGCCCCTACAATTGAGTGAGCCTCCGAGGAAAGCGAGGTCGTTGAGGTGGCTTAGTGAACTGGATCGCCTCTAACCTACAAGACAAAGACCGTTAGAACCCGTCGGGAAAAGTCTCTGGCCAGGTACTCCGACGGTCAAGTAGTACACGACGGTGGCGATAGAAAGCAATAGAACAGTATGGAATTGCACTATCGCGCGTACCTGAGAAATGAGGAGTGATGAGGATTATATAGCCGAGGAAGCTGACAGCTCGTGCCTCGCCTGCCACCTACTATCGTATAGCGAGGACAAGGTAACATATGTCCAGAGGTGACAGGATAAAATGTCACATACTGTATTAAAGAAAGGGGCACTGTCAACTTGAGAGTTGGCGCCGTTGGACGCCGCTAGGCCTAACATCAGGGTATATAGTCGAGGTACAGGGGGACAGGATGTGGCAGGAAGATCAATACCTCGGCGAGATATCCGTCACTTGGGACCAGGATGACTTCAGTCCTGCGTCGACCCCGTACAATCTCTGGTAGTCTGGTGTCAGGGAGTGGTTATCCCGACTGGGGCTCTAAGTAACGAGACCGACTGAGGGCCTGTGAGGGTGTCGACTGGGGCACTGAGTAACGAGACCGGCTGAGGGCCTGTGAGGGTGTCGACTGGGGCACTGAGTAACGAGGTCGGCTGAGGGTCTGTGTGGGTGCCGACTGGGGCACTGAGTAACAAGGCCGGCTGAGGGTCTGTGTGGGTGCCGACTGGGGCACTGAGTAACGAGGCCGGCTGAGGGACTGTGTGGGTGCCGACTGGGTCACTGAGTAACGAGGCCGGCTGAGAGTCTGTGTGGGTGCCGACTGGGGCACTGAGTAACGAGGTTGGCTGAAGGCCTGTGAGGGTGCCGACTGGGGCACTGAGTAACGAGGCCGGCTGAGGGCCTGTGTGGGTGCCGACTGGGGCACTGAGTAACGAGGCCGACTGAGGGCCTGTGAGGGTGCCGACTGGGGCACTGAGTAACGAGGCCAGCTGAGGGCCTGTGAGGGTGCCGACTGGGGCACTGAGTAACGAGGCCAGCTGAGAGCCTGTGAGGGTGCCGACTGGGGCACTGAGTAACGCCTCCTCCGGTTCGGGCTTACCCCCGGAGCGTGGGCCGCCACGCGTCGGCGAGGAGTCAAACCTGGATGAGTCTTAGGGCAGGAACATCTGACTCAGGATCGGACGGATACAAAGCGCGTGGGCCACGACGCGTAAGCCCCAGAACTTAAGCCCACTTGACACCTATCCGACGGGCTCTTACAACCCGCCAACCATCTTCCTTCTGACTGGGCGCCAGGCTACCAGACCAAGCTACACGCAAACTGACCCGGGACCAATATCATAGCTAAATATTCATGTCTGATTCTCTCTGTGCCTTGGTGTTGAAGAGCAAATACATACAATGAAAGCTTTGGCAGCCTTTTAACAGAGTAACTTCTACTAAGCAGTCTAACTGTATCTTTTGCTAACGCAACAACTTATTTCCACTTTATGTTTGTCTACCTTTGCCTTCTCCAACTAAACATAACTTGCAGGAAAGCAGAAATATGAAAACTCAGACATCAAGAACACCCTCTGCAGACATACTTTAAACAAAGCAAAGAAATGTGCCTATTCAACTTCTCTCTATCTATTTTTCCTATCATCTTCTCTCTTATTCATTTTGTTTGCTTTCGATTTTGCAACTTGTACCATCTAAAGTTTTATTCTAGATTCTTAACAAGCATTCTTGATCGCAAGTACCGACTATTCTTCTATACCTTTCATTCACTAAAATAGTTACAATCATGCAAGGATCAAAAATTTTTCTTGGAATTGAGGAAATCAAAATAAATAAAGCAACCAAACTGATTGGGGATGTATCGTGAGTGTACTGTATGACAACATAATAGTTGAGAGATTGTCACATTGTAGTATAGCTGTCGCATGGTGAAAAGAGGACTAAGGTCTCAAGCACCAGACTCGTTAGTCCAAGTAGATGCTTGCTCGGGCACCCCTTAAGGTCCTTTAATATCCCACTTGTGTGTGTCATGTGGCAACGTAATAGTTGAAAAGTTGCTGCATGGCAGCATAGCTGCCACATGTGAAAAGAGGACAAGGGATCGAAGCGCCAGGCTCGTTAGTCCAAGTAGGTGCCCGCTCAAGCACCCCTCAAGGTCCTCTAATAGCATGCTCGATTGTGCTGCGTGGCAGCATAATAGTCGAGAGGTTACCACATGGCAGCATAGCTACATCATGGTGAAAAGAGGACCAGGGACCAAGCGTTAAGCTTGTTAGTCTAAGAAAGTGTCTGCTCAGGCACCCCTCAAGGGCCTCCAATAGCCTACTTGGGTGTGTCGCGTGGTAGCGTAATAGCCGAGAGGTTGCCACATAGCAGCATAGCTGTCACATGATGAAAAGAGGACAAGGGACCCAAGCACTAGACTCGTTAATCCAAGCAGGTTCCTGCCCGGGCACCCCTTAGGGTCCTCCAATAGCCTACTCGGGAAGCCAGTTACTCAAGAGTCTAAATGGCTCAGTCGACCGCATGTACTCGGGGGACATAGCTAACACTGCCCAAGCAGGATAGGCCTACATGGCCCGAGCAGCGATGATTGTCCTAAAATTAGTTAGGAGCATCTCTTCAGGGCTAGTACCAGATGGATATCAAGCGATGACCATTAATAGAATAATCAAGGAGTTTTTAATACTCTGTCGAGATACGAAAAGGCAGCATTAATGAGAGTAGAAGTTGTAAACATGCAAAGGGAGACCCAATAATAACTTTCAATAATTGAAAATAATGACGGCCATAAAGGAGATGTCATTATTATCATTAATAATTTGGAAGATGAACAATCATAATCAAAAGTATAAAAAATGTCCAAGAACATTTGAGAAAGAGGTTGTATAGCGTTGGAGTGTCAATCGCCAAGATCCTTTCCGCTGTCATTCTACCGTTCTTTTCTACTTAGAAGCTTTGTTCTCAGGTCTCAGTCTTTGTTGCTAGTTCACTCCAGGTGGAAGCAAATTCGTATCATCGGGATCCACCGTCCATGTTGTCAATTTCTAGAACACAAATATTCAAATTAAATAGACAAATAAATAAGATGCCTAAACATAATTTATTTGGAAAAAAATGGCCTTAAAAAGAAGGAATATTACTTAGTCAGATTATATTCTCCACAAGGATTCGGATCCTTAAAATTTTCAGCCACCACATTTGCTTTGAGCTTCTTCGCAACCTACAGAGCCTAAAAGAAGTTTAACAGTTTACGCCAATTGAAAACGCTCACAAAAACCTAATGAAATAGCCAAGAGAAATTAATAAAGACAAATACCTTCTTTTGTGCCTTCTTTGACATTTAGTGGCTAAACATCAGGTCATTTTTACTATAAACTTGTTAAGAACATTAAATCAAAACATAATATAGACTTTAAAACAAAAAAAAAAATACAATCATTATGGCCTTTTAAATATGTTTCTTTCCTTTTCTTCAAACAATATCAAGTGTTAACCAACAATTAATTCACGAAGAACGCCAACATCTTTGTCCTAAAATTCTACTTACATAAGGTATCGTACAATTTTTGACGTAAACAACGACATTCGAACCACTTGCTATTTGAATGATGATAGCATCCAATCATTAGCAAAAGACTCCTCGATAGATTCCATTTAAACAATTATAACATGAGACTTGAAGTAGCACTGTAATTCCGTTCCCGTGGATGGACTGGTGATTAATACATTGGTAGTGTCATTAAAAGGTTTGAGAGTCAAAACCTAGTAAAGTCAGTGTGCTCGTCCTCCCCACGCATTAGCCACAACATCCGGACTAGTAGCTCTCATGATTTACCTCCTCAGTGTAGACCCTGGGACAGATTGATGGAGACGTTGGGGTGAGTGAATCGTCTTTTTGTCACCTCGAAGTAGCAATGTAATTGTCTCCGGGATAATGGTGCAGTGAAAGGATGACTAGCTAGTCATCATCCTTGGCATTCGTGGTTCGATCCCAACTACGGCGTATTTTATAAGAGTTTTTCCTCCAAATAAAACACGGATCCTAAGACTAGCTAGTCATCACCGCGAGCGCTTTTCGATTTAATTACCTTGACAGTCAGTAGGAAACTTTCGGGTCATCCGAGGTTTGACTTGACCCAACCTCGTTAATCATTTTTGTATCCTCATGGGATGGACTGATGGTTAGGTCGTGGGTGTTGCTGTAGTGACACGACCCCTCCACCTTGAGATGTGGAGGTCAAAATATGAAAAAACCAATGTGTTCATCCTCCTCACACGCTAGCCACGTATCCGAGCTAATAGTCTCTGTGATTTACTTCTTCTGTATTATCCTTGAGATAGGTTGACTGAGACATTGAGTGCGAACGAATCGCTTTTCGCCACGTCGAATTAGCAACGTAATCAAAATACTCCACTAGAAAAAGGATTATGGATAAAAATCTCGGCAAAGTTTGAGGTTTAATCGTCTGAAACAACACGTATGAATTTGAGAAACACTAGAACGAAATCAGATTGTCCTTCGATGGTGATGAATTTTCCCAAATCGACTTTAAAATGATAAAGAAAGTGACTAATCGTGATGCACCAAGATGTAAGACAACCGCTATGTGATCGTCGTTCGTCGGTCAAGAGTTATCCCTCTCAACCTTGATACGAAATTAAAAAAATGATTAATAGGTTAAATAATTTTGAATATGTGATCATCAGCTGAGTCCTATAAAAGATTTTTTTATTAATAGTCAGCACTTGTGGTAAACTATTTAAAAATTTAATATCTCATGATTACGTACCCAATTTTTTAAAAATTTTTAAAACTTTACTGTAGCTAAATATTGAATCATTAATAGTTACGAATTAACTAGATGCCTTTCCATCACACCGGAGGCGCCTTGAGATGAAATTAAGCCAGCACTTAGCAACAACCGAAGAGTGAGAAAGGGAATGGGGCCTACAATGCATCAATGGGCTACGATTGACTTCTAAAAAACTCTTGTTGGGCCAAAATAAAGCCTAACCTATCGAGGTTAAATTTATTTATTTATTTCATTACTAATTGTTTACCATTATAAATAAATAGTACGGATATTAATTAGTCGACAGATCTAGAAATTAGAATCGGATGTTCTATTTAAATTATATCCCTAAATAAATAAAATAATATTAATTTAATAAATATTAGGTTCAATTATTTTATTAAATAAACTTATTTTTCCTAGTTTGGCCGAAGAAGATAAACAAAATAAATCAAAAAAGATTTAAAAAAACGTTAACCAAACAAAACAACAAGAAGTAATTGTTTGAAAAATTATAAATAATAAGATGGAAGAAAAAGAAAATCAAAGTCGTATCCTATTTTCCATCGATCTCAACTAATTCCGACGAGATGAAAAGGCAAAATAAAAATTGCTCTCGTGGTAGAGAAAGAAAAATTAGAATTGATATTGATCGGCTAGAAAACAATGGAAAAAAAGAGTAGAGGGTTATTGCTTTTGAGAAAAGAAAGAAAAAAAAAACAAAGAGAGAGAATAGTTGAAAGGAGATTAGAAAAATAATTAACTTACGGTTTAAAAAAAAGAGAAATTAAAAAAAAAAGGTGTTGTGCATGTAGACTTACATGTGAGATAGACAATGGAAGTGAGATTGCGTTGTTGAAGAAAATAAAAAAATAAATTAATTAATATTTTTTCTCAAAAATTCAAATTGATTAATCAATTTAATCTTATTAAATTAGTTTGGTCATAATTTAATCAAATTAAATTTAAATTAATCTAATGTAACGTACGCTTCTCGTTGCATCTACCTGATAAATTTTATCAAATGATTTCATTCGTTTATTTATTTATTAAACAAAGTTAATATTTAATAAAACATACATACACAATATAATAATATACAGTGGCGATAATACATAATATAATAATATACAGTTATCCGACCATGAGAGGCCGCGACGTTAGCAGAAGGTGAACGAGTAGGCACTGTGACAAAGGCAATGTCCTCAAGTTATGTGGTCGTGAGATTGGTGAGTCTATCCCTAGAGCCAGGGGCAGAGCTAGCACAGACCTAGACTAGGTTTCATTAATCCTTTGTGATAACACTAAAGGCCACCATCACACACCTCACTCATGTTTAGATTCCTATCACAAGAACTCCTCTAACTATCTAATCTCCCTAGCTTCTTTCTCAAAGCTTCAAGGGAAGCGTGGTTTTGCGAGTTCACCATCTCCAACTCCTCGAGCCGACAACCTATTCCCTCGGTTGTTCCTCATGCTTCGACGTGGTTGTGTGGGTCTATCTCCTCATATTTGTTTTGCCATAAGAAGACGTTGGAGAAGAATTACGTTTACAACTGTAACACAATTTGAAGGGAAAAAAAATTACAGGAGAAAGTTGTAATGATAGGGGTATTTTAGAAAAGAGTTACATGATTTGTTAAATTTGAAAGTATGATGCACAATTTAGATATTTATGTACAAAGATGAGCGTGTAATTCAGGAAAATGTCAAAAACAATTATAAGTTTTAATTTTATTTCTTTTGTGTTAATTATAATTATTGAATTAATGGATTGAACATATTGTATAGAGAGAAAAGATGTTGAATCAAATAATATCGAGCTAGAGACGATCCATCGATCCACGAAAATTTTCCATTAGCCATACAATAGTATAGAATGTGAGATGATTGAGTGTGTATTAGTAATCATCATAGACCACCACTAAAAAATGATCGGCAATTTACCAAAAGGCGTACCTAAGAATATGTATTTACCAAACAGCGTACCATGGTTTCATTTTCACCAAAGGGCGCACTTAATAATAGTGAACTTCCTTTTATACCCCTCCTGTTATCTATTGTCTTTCTCCTTCTCTCTCAGTAACAAATTTCGAGACGACGACTGCAGATACTTTTTCAGACTTTTATTTTAAAATAATATAATATGAAATCGGCGCTGAAAACGTTGTAAGGTAAACATCAAAAAATATTTCAGTTAACAAATATCTCATCCAACGTGATTTAAAAATATAAATAAATAATTTTTATATTTGATTAATAGAAATTAAAATATTTAATAATATTTAATATATATATTAATATATTAATAATATTTAATAAATATATTAATATTTCATCCCACACTCTTTATTAATAAATATATTAATAAATATATATAAATATATTAATATATTAATAAATATATTAATATATAAAAAAATTTGAAAAAAAACGTTCGCTGAAAATTTTAAAACAAAATGTGTATTGATTTCAGGCCCACGTTGGGCCTGAAATCAAACCTTTCAGGCCCAGCATGGGCCTGAAATATTTTTATTTCAGGCCCACGCTCCAGCGTGTGGGCCCGAAATATTTTATTTCAGGCCCAGCGTAGGCCCGAAATTTTTTATTTCAGGCCCACGTTGGGCCTGAAATCTTTTGATTCAGGCCCGACTTGGACTCAAATTTTTTTTCTATTTTAAAAATATATTAATATATAAAAAAACCTATCAAAACACTTAATTTCAGATTCAAACACAGGGCCTGAAATCATCCTAGGAGGGTCTGAAGTTTTTGACTTCAGATCCTATAAATAATTAATTTAATAAATAATAATTAAATATAAAAAATATTTTTAAAATTAAAAATTTTTTTGTGCCCTGGGCCTGAAGTCATCCGACTTCAGGCCCAAGGAGGGCCTGAAGTCATCAGACTTCAAGCCCTCCATTATTCATATTAAAATATATAAAAAAAATTTTATAAAAAGGTTTAATATATAATTACATATTATATAGGAGTGGTTTAGGTATATCAGTGAGTTTGGGTGCCGAAACATCTAATAGGAGTGGTCTAAGAGATGAGATTTTGGGTGCCGAAACATCTAATCTTGCTGTATCACCAATGCTATAGGAGTGATTTAGGTATATCAGTGAGTTTTGAGCAAAACTCACTGATGGACCTACCATATTTGGAATTCTGAAAACCCTATATCAGTGGACAGGGTTGAGCTAGGAGATGAGATTTTGGGTGCCGAAACCTCTAATCTTGTTGTATTACCAATGCTATTGGAGTGGTTTAGGTATATCAGTGAGTTTTGAGCAAAACTCACTGATATACCTAAACCACTCCTATAGCAATGGTGATACAACAAGATTAGAGGTTTCAGCACCCAAAATCTCATCTCCTAGCTCAACCCTGTCTACTGATATAGAGTTTTCAGAATTCCAAATATGGTAGGTCCATCAGTGAGTTTTGCTCAAAACTCACTGATATACCTAAACCACTCCTATAGCATTGGTGATACAGCAAGATTAGAGGTTTTGGCACCCAAAATCTCATCTCCTAGCTCAACCCTGTCTACTGATATAGAGTTTTCAGAATTCCAAATATGGTAGGTCCATCAGTGAGTTTTGCTCAAAACTCACTGATATACCTAAACCACTCCTATAGCATTGGTGATACAGCAAGATTAGAGGTTTTGGCACCCAAAATCTCATCTCCTAGCTCAACCCTGTCTACTGATATAGGGTTTTCAGAATTCCAAATATGGTAGGTCCATCAGTGAGTTTTGCTCAAAACTTACTGATATACCTAAACCACTACTATAGCATTGGTGATACAGCAAGATTAGAAGTTTCGGCACACAAAATCTCATCTCCTAGCTCAACCCTGTCTACTGAAATAGAGTTTTCAGAATTCCAAATATGGTAGGTCCATTAGTGAGTTTTGCTCAAAACTCACTGATATACCTAAACCACTCCTATAGCATTGGTGATATAGCAAGATTAGAGGTTTCAGCACCCAAAATCTCATCTCCTAGCTCAACCCTGTCCACTGATATAGGGTTTTCAGAATTCCAAATATGGTAGGTCCATCAGTGAGTTTTGCTCAAAACTCACTGATATACCTAAACCACTCCTATAGCATTGGTGATACAACAAGATTAGAGGTTTCGGCACCTAAAATCTCATCTCCTAGCTCAACCCTGTCTACTGATATAGGGTTTTCAGAATTCCAAATATGGTAGGTCCATCAGTGAGTTTTGCACAAAACTCACTGATATACCTAAACCACTCCTATAGCATTGGTGATACAACAAGATTAGAGGTTTCGGCACCCAAAATCTCATCTCTTAGCTCAACCCTGTCCACTGATATAGGGTTTTCAGAATTCCAAATATAGTAGGTCCATCAGTGAGTTTTGCTCAAAACTCACTGATATACCTAAACCACTCCTATAGCATTGGTGATACAACAAGATTAGAGGTTTCGGCACCCAAAATCTCATCTCCTAGCTCAACCCTGTCCACTGATATAGAGTTTTCAGAATTCCAAATATGGTAGGTTCATCAGTGAGTTTTGCTCAAAACTCACTGATATACCTAAATCACTCCTATAGCATTGGTGATACAGCAAGATTAGATGTTTCGGCACCCAAAATCTCATCTCCTAGACCACTCCTATTAGATGTTTCGGCACCCAAACTCACTGATATACCTAAACTAATCCTATATAATATGTAATTACATATTAAACCTTTTTATAAAATTTTTTTTTATATATTTTAATATGAATAATGGAGGGCCTGAAGTCTGATGACTTCAGGCCCAGGGCACAGAAAAATTTTTAATTTTAAAAATATTTTTTTATATTTAATTTTTATTTATTAAATTAATTATTTATAGGATCTGAAGTTATTTGACTTCAGACCCTCCTGGGATGACTTCAGGCCCTGTGCTTGAATCTGAAATTAAGTGTTTTGATAGGTTTTTTTATATATTAATATATTTTTAAAATAGAAAAAAAAATTTGAGTCCACGTCGGGCCTGAATCAAAAGATTTCAGGCCCAACGTGGGCCTGAAATAAAAAATTTCAGGCCCACGCTGGGCCTGAAATAAAATATTTCAGGCCCACGCTGGGCCTGAAATAAAATATTTCAGGCCCACGCTGGGCCTGAAAGGTTTGATTTCAGGCCCAGCGTGGGCCTGAAATCAATACACGTTTTTTTAAAATTTTCAGCAACGTTTTTTTTCAAATTTTTTTATATTAATATATTAATATATTTATTAATATATTTATATATATTTATTAATATATTTATTAATAAAGAGTGTGGGATGAAATATTAATATATTTATTAAATATTATTAATATATTTATTAATATTTTTTATATATATTAATATATATATTAAATATTATTAAATATTTTAATTTCTATTAATCAAATATAAAAATTATTTATTTATATTTTTAAATCACGTTGGATGAGATATTTGTTAACTGAAATATTTGTTGATGTTTAACTTACAACGTTTTCAGCGCCGATTTCATATTATATTATCTTAAAATAAAAGTCTGAAAAAGTATCTGCAGTCGTCGTCTCGAAATTTATTACTGAGAGAGAAGGAGAAAGACAATAGATAACAGGAGGGGTATAAGAGGAAGTTCACTATTATTAAGTGCGCCCTTTGGTGAAAATGAAACCATGATATGCTGTTTGGTAAATACCTATTCTTGGGTACGCTTTTTGATAAATTGCCGAAAAATGATTAACAAGATGATCAGATCATCATCTCACATAAGATTAATTGCAATGTTTGTAAGTAATACGACATTCAGTTGAGCGAGAAAGAGCATTAAAAAAAAATGTATGTGACCAATTTTCTTTTTGAAGAATAATATATAAATTATTGCTCAAATATTAAAGGGGGGGGGCTTGTGATACATAGTTTTTTGATTAATTTCTTTTTGGCATTTTGACATCATAACATGATAATTAATGTTCTGTATTTTAGAATGCACAAAAAGTTACACAAACATAGAGCCTGTTACCGAACACTCTGAGATTTAATATAGATGATGACATGCTTGTCCCTAGGGCTGACGAAGATAATTTAGGAATGTGAGATTGGGATGCTTGGTTAAAGAATCATTTAATTTAAGTCATTCATATGAGATTTTAGATGTATGCTTCATGTCACATACAAATGATCATACAATTATAAGCGTCAAAAAATTATTGAAAATTTTGAGATACCTTAGATACTGTATCAAAATATATCAGATTATATCTAAAAAATTTATCGAAACTTTTTAGTACAATATCAATATACAATTTAATAGTTCCGTATTCAATATGCCGTACCGACATTGAAATTATTGTAAATGATATAGAATTATACCATATCAAAAATCGGTATATCAAAATTTCTATTTGGTACGGTATGAATATGAGATTTAGATATCAATATATCATATACTAAATTAATTATATACAATTGTTAGCTCTGGTGGCGCAGATAGAAGGGTATATTATATTAGCCTATCAAGTTTTTTTCACACATATAGAATCTCATTGTATTTAACACGTACCTTTATGTATGTGATATGTTAGGTTGACAAGCCATAATTTTAGAAGATGGATAACTTACTACAACTCTACTAGTTGAACATGAATGTAAGATTAGCAGTCGAGTTTGAAAAGTTCATATGTATTGTATAGTTGTGGTTATGTGTGTAATCTATTTATCCTTATATATTTTATATTTTTACAATTGTTTTGTTGACAAATTTATACTCTATACAAATTGATTTGAGAACACAAACCTAACGAGGAATTATATAGATGCAAATATGAAATCATGTTAGATCTTTATATAAAGAGTATGGTAATGGTGGTCCAAAAAAACAATTAAATAGCATAGTAATAGCACATATCAATTAGCAATTGGTGAAGAATAAGGGTGGGAAAATATGTCAAATTTTGATATCTCACGTATATTATACTACGGATACATATAGTTCAAAACTTCAATATATCTAAATTTTAGATTTCAAAAAAAAATAATGCAGTGATGATTTTCAAAGATCGATATCTCAGTGGTGTGTACTAAATTTTCTAAATTAAATTCGATTAATTCAGTCAAAACCTAAAT
Source organism: Boesenbergia rotunda (assembly GCA_024364735.1). NCBI lineage: Eukaryota > Viridiplantae > Streptophyta > Magnoliopsida > Zingiberales > Zingiberaceae > Boesenbergia > Boesenbergia rotunda. The sequence goes on along the minus strand of JAGFNQ010006691.1, from coordinate 513,289 downwards.
TAATCGATATTTTATTAATTTAATTTATTCGATTTTAATTAGAAAATTTGGTGGTAGATTCGATTAATTTAAAAAAAATTGATTAGATTAGTTTGAAATTTTCAATATGAACCATAAGAAATTTTCGATATATCGAATTTTTGATATGATATCGATAGTATCTTTTTATACTAAATCTTTTGATACGATATATAATATCATATATAAAAGTAATCAACCCTAATGGAGAGGAAGACTATGAACTATAGAACATTGAGAAATTTCAGACAGATGGACTTATTAACTACTATTGTCCTGCTCATTTGATTGTTAATAAAAGAATTGAAGTTACAGATTTGACATTCTCAAATTAGAACGATTTGTTGACTTCCAAACACAAAGAAATATATATAATCTCTAAAGATGAAGCACTTAACCAGATTCATACAATGAATATGATCATATATTTAGGATTATTTTGAAATTGCATTCTATTTAGTTTCACTTTCAGAGGTTGTTGGAGAGATTGGATTACAAAAATACAAGACATACTCTGACATAGAGAATATTAACGGTAAGAAATTTTTGATATATCAAATTTTTAATAAGATATCAATATTATTTTTTTTATATTAAATTTTTTGATACGATATACAATATCATATACACAATTCGGTGGAGAGTGTGAATATGTTCGACTGTAGAACATTCAGAAGTTTCAGTCAGATGGACCTATAAACTACTGTTGTCCTCCCTATCTCATCGGTAATACAAGAACTAAAGTTATAGATTTGACATTCTCAAATCAGAGCGAGTTGTTAACTTCCTACTACAATATGTATTCTCTAAAGATGGAGCACTTCGGATTCAATCAATAAATATATTGAGAATTATTTTGAAATTATATTAGATTTAGTTTTGCTTTTAGACTTTGATGGAGAGATTGGATTACAAAAATACAAGACATATTCTAACATAGAGAATATGAACGGTAAGAAATTTCGATATATCAAAATTTTGATATGATATTGGTATTATTTTTTTAAATAAAAAATTTTGATACAAAATACAATATCATATACAAAATTCGGTGAAGAGAGTGAATATGTTCGATTGTAAGACATTGAGAAGTTTCAGTCAGATGTACCTATAAATCTCAATTGTCCTCCCCATCTCATCGGTAATAAAAGAACTAAAATTGAAATTGAAGTTCAAACATAAAATTTCATGTTCAAAGGTAGATTTGAAAGTTTTTTAATTAAGGCGAGCAATAGTTCAGTTAAACAAAATTAACCGACTGAATCAATCGAATTTAAAATTTTGATTCGGTTATTTTAGAAATTATGTTTTTTAAATATCAATCATTTCAAATAATTCAGTTTGAGTTCGATTTTAAAACATCTAATTCGATTAAATCGAATAAACCACTATTATCAAGCGAATCAGATTGAACTAGAGCTGCACTACAATTACATTGACATTTGAAATCAAAATCAATATTTGATTAATTTAATTTTTGACAAAAATACCAGACATATTCTGACATAGAGGAACTCACTTGTGTGAAATTTATTAGTCCAAATTGAGAATATATTAGCAGTGATACAAACTGATAGCAACCTTTTATTTGGAAAAAGAGGTGGTTCAAACTATTAGTAACTTTTTATTTGAAAAAAAAAGTTATGAGAAGTTTTTAACTGTATTAAAAGGTGATAAATTTATAGTTAATTGCATTGCCTCCCATCCTTATGCCATTGTGATAGTTAATTGTGGTGTAGAAACTGATGTACAAATATTGATTCCGGATTCCACAGAACTAGCTCCTTCCCTCATGTGAATTTAGAGGTATTTTTCTTTTTTCAATAATGTTATTTCAATTTATGGGTAATACATATGTGGCATACTCATTTAGTAGTTTGTCATTTCCATGTAATTTATATGTTTCAACTTTTTATTTCAATTTTTTTCTGGTATCCTGACAGGATAATGATCTGCATTTTAGAATGTACAAAAAGTTACTAAAAAACATAGAGCCTGTGTACCGAACACTATGAGATTTAATATGGATGGTGGCATGCTTGTCCCTACGGCTGACGAAGATAATTTAGGAATGTGAGATTGGGATGCTGCCGGGTTAAAGAATCATTTAATTTAAGTCATTCATATGAGGTTTTAGATGTATGCTTCATGGCACATACAAATGATTATACAATTATAAGCGTCAAAAAATTATTGAAAATTTTGATATACCCTAGATACCATATCAAAATATATCAGATTATATCTAAAATTTAATTTATCGAAACTTTTTAGTACAATATCAATATACAATTTAATAGTTCCATATTCAATATGTCGTACCGATATTGAAATTATTGTAAATGATATAGAATTATACCATATCAAAATCGGTATATCAAAATTTTTATTTGGTACGGTATAAATATGAGATTTAGATTTCAATATATCATATACTAAATCAGTTATATACAATTGTTAGCTCTGGTGGCGTAGATAGAAGGGTATGTTATATTAGCTATCAAGTTTTTTTCACACACGTAGAATCTCATTATATTTAACAATTGTTAGCTCTGGTGGCGTAGATAGAAGGGTATGTTATATTAGCCTATCAAGTTTTTTTCACACACGTAGAATCTCATTATATTTAACACGTACATTTATGTATGTAATATATTAGGTTGACAAGCCATAATTTCAGAAGATGGATAAGTTACTACAACTCTACTAGTTGAACATGAATGTAAGGTTTCGAAGTTAGCAGTCAAGTTTGAAAAGTTCATATGTATTGTATAGTTGTGGTTATGTGTGTAATCTATTTATACTTATATATTTTATATATTTACATATCTTATTATTTTGTTGATAACTTTATACTCTATACAGATTAATTTGAGAACACAATCCTTATAAAGATGAATTATATAGATGCAAATATGAAATCATGTTAGATCTTTATATAAAGGGTATGGTAATGGTGGTAAAAAAAAACAATTAAAGAGCGTAGTAATAGCACATATCAATTAGCAATTGGTGAAGAATAATGGTAGGAAAATATGTCAAATTTTGATATCTCATGTATATTATACCGATATATATAGTTCAAAACTTCAATAAATCTAAATTTTAGATTTCAAAAAATAATTAATGCAGTGATGATTTTCAAAGATCGGTATCTCACTGGTGTGCACTAAATTTTCTGAATTAAATTCGATTAATTCGGTCAAAACATAAATTAATCGATATTTTATTAATTTAATTTATTCGATTTTAATTAGAAAATTCAGTGGATTTGATTAATTTTTAAAAAATTGATTAGATTAATTCGAAATTTTCAATATGAACCATAAGAAATTTTCGATATATCGAATTTTTGATATGATATCGATATTATCTTTTTATACTAAATCTTTTGATATGATATACAATATCATATATAAAATTAATCAACCAAATGGAGAGGAAGACTATGATCGACTGTAGAACATTCAGCAATTTCAGTCAAATGGACTTATTAACTACTATTGTCCTGCCCATTTGATCGGTAATAAAAGAATTGATGTTACGTACAGATTTGACATTCTCAAATTAGCACGAGTTGTTGACTTCCTACTACAAAAAAATATATGCAATCTCTAAAGATGAAGCACTTAATCAGATTCAGACAAAGAATATAATTATATATTGGGGCTTATTTTGAAATTGCATTCGATTTAGTTTCACTTTCAGAGGTTGCTAGAGAGATTGGATTACAAAAAAACAAGACATACTCTGACATAGAGAATATTAATGGAAGAAATTTTTGATATATCAAATTTTTAATATGATATCAATATTATTTTTTTATATTAAATCTTTTGGTACGATATACAATATCATATACAATTCGGTGGAGAGTGTGAATATGTTCGACTGTAGAACATTCAGAAGTTTCAGTCAGATGGACTTATAAACTACTGTTGTCCTCCCTATCTCATCAGTAATAAAAGAACTAAAGTTACAGATTTGACATTCTCAAATCAGAGCGAGTTGTTAACTTTCTACTACAATATGTATTCTCTAAAAATGAAGCACTTCAGATTCAATCAATAAATATATTGAAAATTATTTTGAAATTATATTAGATTTAGTTTCGCTTTTAGACTTTGATGGAGAGATTTGATTATAAAAATATAAGACATATTCTAACATAGAGAATATGAACGGTAAGAAATGTCGATATATCAAAATTTTGATATGATATTGATATTATTTTTTAAAATAAAAAATTTTGATATGAAATACAATATCATATACAAAATTCGGTGAAAAGGATAAATATGTTTGATTGTAGGACACTTAGAAGTTTCAGTCACATGTACTTATAAACTACTATTGTCCTCCCCATCTCATCGGTAATAAAAGAACTAAAATTGAAATTGAAGTATAAACATAAAATTTCATGTTCAAATGTAGATTTGAAAGTTTTTTAATTAAAGTAGAGCAATAGTTCAGTTAAACAAATTTAACCGACCGAATCAATCGAATTTAAAATTTTGATTTGGTTATTTTGGAAATTATGTTTTTTAAATATCAATCATTTCAAATAATTCGGTTTGGGTTCGATTTTAAAACATCTAATTCAATTAAACCGAATAAACTAATATTATCAACCGAATCAAACTGAGCTAGAACTGCACCACAATTATATTGATTTTTGAAATCAACATCAAAATTTGATTAATTGAATTTTTTACAAAAATACTATACATATTCTGACATAGAGGAACTCACTTATGTGAGATTTATCAGTCCAAATTGAGAATATATTAGTAGTGATTCAAACTGATAGCAACTTTTTATTTGAAAAAAAGGTATGAGAAGCTTTTAAGTGTATTAAAAGGCAATAAATTTATAGTTAATTGCATTGCCTCCCATCCTTATGCCATTGTGATAGTTAGTTGTGGTGTAGAAACTGATGTACAAATATTGATTCCGGATTCCACGGAACTAGCTCCTTCGCTCATGTGAATTTAAAGTTTTTTTTTTCAATAATGCTATTTCAATTTTTGGGTAATTCATATGTTGCATACTCATTTAGCAGTTTGCCATTTCCATGTAATTCATATGTTTTAACTTTTTATTTCAATATTTTTTGGCATCTTGACACGATAATGTTAGCATTTTAGAATGCACAAAAAGTTACACAAACATATAGCCTGTGTACCGAACACTATTAGATTTAATATGGATAGTGACATGCTTGCTCCTAGGGCTGACGAACATAATTTAGCAATGTGGGATTGGAATGCTGCCTGGTTAAAGAATTATTTAATTCAAGTCATTCAGATGAGGTTTTAGATGTATGCTTCATGTCATATACAAATGATCATATAATCATAGATGTGAACAAATTATTGAAAATTTTGATATATCGTATATACTGTATTGAAATATATCATATTATATCAAAAGTTTAATTTCCCGAAACTTTTTAGTACGGTATCAATATACAATTTAATAATTTGGTATTCAACATGTTGTACCAATATTGAAATTATTGTAAACAATAGAATTATACCATACCAAAAATTAGTATATCAAAATTTTGATTTAGATATCAATATATCATATAAGATTTAGATATCAATATATCATATACTAAATCAATTCTATACAATTGTTAACTCTGATGGCGCAGATAGAATGTTATATTATATTAATCTATCATATTTTTTTAACACGTGTAGAATCTCAGTGTATTTAACACGTGTCACGCCCCGAGGAGCTGCCCGTCTGATACTGACCGGACTGCCTCTCCCTCGACCCGGCGGACAATCCAAAAACCTAACATTTACGACTCTCTCAATTCGCCTGTACCACAGTCTATAGGACTGGAACAAGCCACTGAATGTAAAGCAACTGAAGAAGACGATAAAAACTGCGTACCGGTACGACTTACGACAAAACCAAAAGAGAACAAAAGCCTCCATGGCACACAAAAGTACAACTATACTGCCGTACAAAAACAATATCACAGAAATTGACACAGCGAAGGCAAATGAAAAATACCGTATAACCACAAGTACAACACAAACCAAGACACGAGTCGCTACCGAAATACAGGGACTGGGGCAGGCTGCCGAGCACTCCAAACGATCAACCTGAAATGAAAAATAAGGCTGACGGTGTGAGTCCAAGAACTCAGCAAATACATCTATCTGGTATGCATAGTAAGCTATACTAGCAGTAAGAGTCAAACTAACAACAGTAACAGTAATAACAGTAGGAAATACTAAAACCAGAATACTGAATAGAGGATACATAATCGAGCCAAACCTGAAACTGTGAAAGACCAAATATCACACAAGTAAAGTAGGGTCACTAGAGTCATACAAACCTGAAGATGTAACAGTCCAAATATCACACGGGTAAGATAAGGTCACCAGACCCTATGTATACATACCTCCTGAACAGAGGCCAGGGTCAAGGGGGGCACAGGCCATCAGGTCCTTTAAAAATTTAAATAAATAAAATAAAAAAATAAAAAAAAAAAAAAAATAAATAAAAAAAAAAAAAAAAAAAAAAAAAAAAAAAAAAAAATTAAAAAAAAATAAAAAATACCAATAAACACCCTATTTAATAATTTTTTATATTTTTTATTTTTTTATATTTTTTTTTTGTACATAAACCAGCCTGAAGGTGCAGATCAAACACATATACTATAACCAGATATAGCTAATACAAGCAAACGCAATAATGCAAACAACAATAAGCAATGCAATGATGCATCATGTGCACATGATATCTGTACGCACTCCAGCTACCCCTACATTGGGTGGCTGAGTGTACAGGATGTCAGGGAGCCAACTACTCCAACAATCATAACCCCAACACCAGGCACGAGAGGAGCCAACTGCTCGCGGGTCACATAACCCATCATGACATGTACCCCTACGCCAACAAAGGGGGAGCCAACTGCTCGCGGTCACACAACCCATCATGACATGTACTCAAAGCCGGAAAGGGAAAGCCAACTGATCTCTATATCAACTCTGCCTGCTACCACGCGTCTGCATCACTACCCATGAGTGACCGAGTAGAGACACGACAGAACAACTGCACACACCCGGAGGGGTCCCTGACTGCTGCGATGCACCGGACTCACTCCTCAGGAGTGACCGTGCAGAGTCTCGAAAGGGCAACTATACGCACCCTCCGATAGTTACTACTCACTAGTAACAATGTGCACAGATCATGATCACCGCATATCACTAGTGTCTGCTACCAGGCTCCAGCAACACTACCTATGAGTGATCGAGCGGAGATACGACAAACTACTGCCCACACCCGGAGGGGTCCCTGACTGCTACGATGCACCGGACTCACTCCTCAGGAGTGACCGTGAAGAGTATCGAAAGGGCAACTGTGCGCACCCTCCAATAGCCACTACTCGTGTATGGCAATGTGGGCAGATCATGACCTTCATAACAAATGACATGTCTCAACCACATGACTGGGAGCTCTATGTTGCCGGCCCATGCACATGCAAGAACGATGCATGGCAATGTCATACACCACACCTACCTAGCTAGTCAATCAATCATCAACATGATATGCAGAGGTCCAAATAACCGGGATGCATCATATCCTAGCCCTAGTGTTGGGTATAAGGTATCCTATCTCTAATCACAATATACATCACATGCGACAATAAAGAGTAAAGAGGTCCAACCTTGAAGCAGTACAGAAATAAATCTATCGTCTAAACATACAGCTAATATCAAGGGTAGAAATATGTAAGCAGGAAATAAGTAACACTCTACTGCCATCTATAACTAACTATGCATAGAATCTGTGACAATATCTAAAATAGATAAGTCAGAAGTACTCGCCTCTGAGTAGGTGCTTGTACGCGAAGAGAACCTCTCGTCCAAAATCCGCAAGGAAATAACCAAGTCAATGTCCTGTATCAAATACATCACCCTTAGCGATCTAAGTAAAAGTAGCTAATCAACCACCAACTCGTATTAGTAGTGATCCTAATTATCGTAACCATTTAATTAATTGGGTCCAACCTAAGTTTAGCCCACGTCTAACCCAAGATCTAAATTATCACTCTAAAACTAAAGGGGTAGCTCCCGGTTAGAATTCAAGAAACTAAAACACAACAAAAAAACAAACCACAACCACACAAAATCAAAAGAGCGCACTTTTACAACTCTGACCCATCCTGAAAGCAAAACAGAGCACATCCCAAACCAAGAACTTGGAGCAAAGAATGAAGCACACAATCAAATTGCTCACCTCTATGGAAGATCACGGCAACACCAAGCTACCCATTCCAATAAATTTCAAGCTAGACAACTACCCTAACTGACCACACGTATACTCAAATCAGACCTGAACAAATGAAGAAAAACAAAGGGAACAAAGCAAGATCATAGGATCAAGACACAAAACCAACTGCAAGTACAATTAAACCTCAACTAAGTCCTCAACTCCACAAGTCAACCCCAAACGATGAGTTCATGGCAGCATCACAGATACTCCACCCAACTACATCCAACACTTAATCTGAAACATCCACAGCAAAGATACAAACCGATTCAAGCCCAACACAGTTCCCAGCAAACAATCCAAGAATAAAAACCAAGAAATGATCAACGATCGAAATCAAACTCACGGTATCAACAGAAAATCCAAATCTGAAAACTAATTCGAATTACACAAATCAACCCGATCTATACCAAAGCTAACACCAATCCACTCTACTAATCTGAAGCGATTCCAATTGGGAGCTAATCAATCAAATCACTACAAGCAACCTAAATCCAAGAACATACTTGAGATCACTGCAGGAATTACACAAGACTTACCGAGATAGCCCGCACGCCAAGCCCTCTACGGATTTAGTGGAGAGGGTGAATATGTTCGACTGTAGGGCAGGCAGTCAAGCCCCTATTTTCCGTGGTTCAAGCAACTAAACCCTCCAAGTTTAATTTCCAAATCATATAAACCCTCCTTCTGGATTGGATTCTAAATTACCGTATTTAACAACACGTGCCTTTATGTATGTGATATATTAGGTTGACAAGCAATACTTTCGGATGATGGATAAGTTATTACAACTCCGCTAGTTGAACATGAAGTAACGTTACGTAGTTAGCAGTCAAGTTTGAAACGTTTATATGTATTATATAGTTGTGGTTATGTGTGTAATCTATTTATGCATATTTATTTTATATTATACATATCTTATTATTTTGTTGACAACTTTCTACTTTATACAGATTGATTTGAGAACACAAACCTAAAGAAGAATTATTTAGATGCAAATATGCAATCATGTTAGATCTTTATCTAAAAAGCATGGTAATAGCACATATCAATTACCAATTGGTGGAGAATAAGGGGAGGAAAATATGTCAAATTTTGATATCTCATATATATTATACTGATATATATAGTTCAAAAACTTTAATAAATCTAAAATTTTAGTATTGATTTTAAAAGATAGGTATCTCAGTAGTGTGTGCTAAATTTTCCCAATTAAATTTGATTAATTCGGTTGAAAGCTATATTAATTGATATTATATTGGTTTAATTTATTAGATTTTATTAGAAAATTCGGTGCATTCGATTAGTTCGAAATTTTCAATATATAGGGTAAGAAATTTTCGATATATCGAATTTTTGATATGATGTCGATATTATCTATTTTTACTAAAATTTTTGATAGGATACAATATCATATACAAAATTCGATATATTGAATCGAATCAACCTAATTGAGTGGATGAATATGATCGATTGTAGAACATTTAGTAGTTTTAATCGGATGGACCTATTAATTACTATTGTCCTCCCCATCTCATCGGTAATAAAAGAACTGAAGTTACAGATTTGACAATCTGAATAAAAGTGAGTTGTTGACTTCCTATCACAAAAAAATATATGTAATCTCTAAAGATTAAGCACTTAATCAGATTCGGTCAATGAATTTATTAATGATTATTTTGAAATTGCATTCGATTTAGTTTCATTTTTAGAGTTTGCTGGAGAGATTGGATTACACATTAAGGATTATTTTGAAATTGCATTCAATTTAGTTTCACTTTTAGAGTTCGTTGAAGAGATTGGATTACAAAAATACAAAAAAATCTTACATAGATAATATGAATGGTAAGAAATTTTCGATATATCAAATTTTTAATATGATATCGATATTATTTTTTATACTAAAATTGTTAATATGATATAATAATATCATATACAAAATTTAGTGGAGAGGGTGAATATGTTCGACTGTAGGGCAGGCAGAAGTTTAAGTCAGATAGACCTATAAACTATTATTGTCCTCTCTATATCATCGGTAATAAATGAGCCGAAGTTACAAATTTGACATTCTCAAATCAGAGCGAGTTGTTAACTTCCTACTAAAAAGAAATATATATTTTCTAAAGATGAAGCACTTCATATTCGATTAATGAATATGTTAAGGATTATTTTGAAATTGCATTAGATTTAGTTTCACTTTCAGAGTATGACGGAGAGATTGGATTAATTACAAAAATATAAGACATTCTAACATAGAGAATATGAACGGCAAGAAAATTTTTGATATATCAAAACTTTGATATGATATCGATATTAAAATTTTATACTAAAATTTTTGATACGATATACAATATCATATACAAGCCATAATTTCGGAAGATGGATAAGTTATTAGAACTCTGCTAGTTGAACATGCAGGTAAGGTTACGTAGTTAGCAGTAAGTTTGAAAAGTTTATATGTATTGTATAGTTGTGGTTATGTGTGTAATCTATTTATGCTTATTTATTTTATATTATACATATCTTATTGTTTTGTTGACAACTTTCTACTTTATACAGATTGATTTGAGAACACAAACCTAAAGAAGAATTATTTAGATGCAAATATGCAATAATTTTAGATCTTTATCTAAAGAGCATGGTAATAGCTAATATCAATTACTTGGTGGAGAATAAGGGGAGGAAAATATGTCAAATTTTGATATCTCATATATTATATTGATATATATCGTTCAAAAAATTTAATAAATCTAAAATTTTAGATTTTAAAAAAATCAATGTAGTATTGATTTTAAAAGATAGGTATCTCAGTGGTGTGCGCTAAATTTTCACAATTAAATTTGATTAATTCGGTCGAAACCTATATTAATTGATATTCTATTGGTTTAATTTATTAGATTTTATTAGAAAATTCGGTGGATTTGATTAGTTCGAAATTTTCAATATACAGGGTAAGAAATTTTTGATATATCGAATTTTTATTATGATATCGATATATCTTTTTTTTTTACTAAAATTTTTGATACGATATAATATCATATATAAAATTCGATATATTGAATCGAATCAACCTAATGGAGAGGATGAATATGATCGATTGTAGAACATTGATCAGTAGTTTCAGTCGGATGGACCTATTAACTACTATTGTCCTCCCCATCTCATCGGTAATAAAAGAACTGAAGTTACAGATTTGACAATATGAATCAAAGTGAGTTGTTGACTTCCTACCAAAAAAAGATATAAGTAATCTCTAAAGATTAAGCACTTAATCAGATTCGGTCAATGAATATATTAATGATTATTTTGAAATTGCATTCGATTTAGTTTCATTTTTATAGTTTGCTGGAGAGATTGGATTACACATTAAGGATTATTTTGAAATTGCATTCGATTTAGTTTCACTTTTAGAGTTCGTTGAAGAGATTGAATTACAAAAATACAAAACATATTCTTACATAGAGAATATGAATGCTAAGAAATTTCCGATATATCAAATTTTTAATATGATATCGATATTATTTTTTATACTAAAATTTTTAATACGATATAATAATATCATATACAAAATTTAGTGGTGAGGGTGAATATGTTCGACTCTAGGACATGCAGAAGTTTCAGTCAGATGAACCTATAAACTGTTGAATTTTTGTTTGGAATTTCAAATTTATTGAAGGAAGTTTAGTCCCACATTGGTAAGCCAAGAAAGGTAGAATGCCTTATATATCAAGTCATTCCTACCATGCTTAGATGGCTTAGGGGGACCTACACGCATGCGCGGGTTGAGCCCAAACCAGGTGGTTTCAGGGGGTCTGGGCCGGAAATCCATAAACCGGGCGCGACGCACGCGATTATCGCGCGCAGGGGGGGTGCAAATCCCCAGCCCGTGAGCCTCGCGCTTGCGGGCGGCCCGACTTGGTTTTGCAAATTTCGGTTTGATTCCTAAACCAATTGAGAAACTGCGCCCTTCCCAGCGGCGCTCGTCGCGACTCCTCGGGGTGGCTGCGACTCCTCTGCGTGAAGAGCAACAGAAGCCTCTTCGGATCTATAAAAGGAGAAGGGGAAGAAGCAATTCACTCATTCACTGCTTTCTTCTCTCCTTCTCCCTCTGAGCGATCGGCGCACTGCTCCTTTCGCTTTTCGCTTTCTTCGGTCGGTTTTGGGTCTTGACGCTTCGCCTTGTGCGATCTGAGGTTGTCTCCGCGGGGAGCGATCGTCTTGGAGTGCACCTACGATGCTGCGTGGTTGTCGGATCTTGGGGGAATTTTGCCGGGAGCCTTTGCACCGTAGGGCGGCAATCAATTCTCTAAGGACAGTCGGCACGCCAACGCTTCAACCGGATAACTATTCCTAACTCTGCGCTTTTCTTATCATATTCCTGCATCTATATATTTTATTGTCTACTTAAGTGCCTGCTTAATTGTATTTTACAATCTTAGAGAATTGATTGTACCTAAGTAGACATGTTAAATGTTAGAATGTCGGGGTCTGATGAGGCTAGCGCCAACCCCGAGAGGTTTTCCGGGCAAAATTTCAAACGTTGGCAACAACGAATGAAATTTTGGCTTACTACGCCGGGGCTTTTCTCCGTTATAAAATCGGATCCTCCTTCACCTGATGAAGAAGAACCTGCCCGTAGTGCTTCTACTGAGAGGTTTAAACAGAGGGATTATCTCTGCCATGGGAGAATCATGTCCGCCCTCTCAGACGCACTATTTGATGTGTACTGCTCTACAACCTCGGCCAAAGAGTTATGGAAATCTTTGGATAAAAAATATAACTCCGAGGACTCTGGTTTAGAGAAGTACACCGTGGGGAAGTTCTTAAACTTCAAAATGGTTGAAGGTAGATCTGTCATTGAGCAGACCCATGAATTTCAAATTTTGATTCACGGTCTTGCCGATGGAGAAATGTCGATACCCGAGAAACTTCAAGTCTTGTCTATCATCGAAAAGTTGCCTCCGAGTTGGGAAGATTTTGGCATGACACTTAAACACAGGAGAGGTAAAATCTCTCTTGAAGATTTATTGATTGCCTTAAATATCGAGGAAGAACATCGGAAGCAACATAAGGATGATGATAAGGGGATACCTATGGAATTTTCTCCAAAGGCAAATGTGGTGGTCTCTGCTGACAAGAACAAATTCAAAAACCAAAAAAATGAAAAACAAAATGAAACCCAAACCAAAGGTTCAGAAGAAGCATGAGACTAGGCCGTGCTGGGCTTGTGGACAAGTTGGACATTTTGCCAAATTATGTCCTGAACGGAAGGACAAGAAGAAGAACCAAGGCAATGTGCCCAACACCAAGGCGCAGGTCAATGTTGTGACTAGCACCAGCAATGGGTTCATTTCCATTAACCCCGAACTAAATTTGGTTTATCAACCCAATGAGTGGTTAGTTGATACAGGTGCTAATGTGCACTGTTGTGCTGATCGGTCTGCCTTCCTTACTTATCAGGTAATTGAAGGCACTTCCGTAACCATAGGGAATCATTCTGCAGCCAGAGTGTTAGGGATTGGACGAGTTGACTTGAGATTTACCTCAGGAAAGGTCCTGTCACTGCATGAGGTGCATCATGTTCCAGCAGTCCGACGGAATTTGATTAGCGGGTCAAAATTAGTTCGTGCTGGTTATGAGCTAAACTTCAAATGTAATAAAGTTGTATTATTACATTTAGGAACCTTTATTGGAAAGGGTTACCTTAATGAAGGTTTATTTAAACTCAATGTTGAGAATACGATTATTAATAAAATTAGTGATATTGGTTGTTCTTATAACATTGAGTCTTATGATGTGTGGCATGATAGATTAGGACATGTTAATTTTCAAACTATAAAAAGGATGATGAATCTTGACATGATTCCTAAGCATGCCATAAATGATAAGAAAAAATGTGAAGTTTGTGTGCAATATAAACAACCCCGTAAACCCTTCAAATCAGTTGATAGAAATTCTAATATTTTAGAATTAATTCATACTGACTGTTGTGAGTTTAACGGTTTAATAACGAGAGACCATAAAAGGTATTTCATTACCTTCATTGATGATTACTCTCGTTATTGCTATGTTTATTTGCTGAAAACAAAAGATGAAGCTTTAGATAAATTTATGATCTTCAAATCTGAAGCTGAAAATCAAACAAACCAAACCATTAAGAGGATAAGGTCTGATAGGGGTGGAGAGTTCACCTCAAACCTGTTTCAAAAATTCTGTCAAGATTCAGGTATAATTCATGAGGTCACTGCTCCATATAGTGCTCAATCTAATGGTGTAGCAGAACGCAAAAACCGAACCCTTGAAGATATGATTAATTCCATGTTAGGCAGTTCTGGGTTACCCAACTTCTTGTGGGGGGAGGCTCTATACACTGCTTGTCATGTGTTAAATAGAGTACCTATGAAGTCAAGGGATAAAAGCCCATATGAACTTTGGAAAGGTCGAAAGACAAGTTTGAAATACCTTAAAGTGTGGGGGTGCCTTGCAAAAGTACTAGTACCTGAACATAAAAGGAAAAAACTTGGTCCGAAGACTGTAGATGGTGTCTTCTTGGGTTATGCTCAGAATAGTTCTGCATATAGGTTTCTGATTATTAAATCAGAAATTTCTGGAATAGATGCAAACACTATTGTTGAGCTTCGTGATGCTACATTCTTTGAGGATATATTTCCTATGAAGACTAGAACACCTCAGTCTATTTCTAGTACTCCTACTAGAGATGACTCTGCCTCCATAGAGGTCCCATTATCCTTAGTGAGTGTACCTTCCTCAAGTCACTCTAGATTAAATGAATCTAGTGAGTGTACAGAATTGAGAAAGAGCAAGAGGCAACGTGTGTCTAAGGATTTAGGCAAAGATTTTATCACCTATAATATAGAAGGTGACCCGGTGACATATAGAGATGCTATAGCTTCTCCTGAAGCTAAACACTGGAAAGAAACCATTAAAAATGAAATGGACTCTATTATCTCTAATGTCACTTGGGAGTTAGTAGATTTGCCTCCTGGTTGCACCACCATTGGATGTAAATGGGTATTTAAGAGGAAGTTAAAACCTGATGGGTCAGTAGATAAGTTCAAAGCCCGCCTGGTCGCTAAGGGATTCAAACAGAAGGAAGGGATTGACTATTTTGACACTTATTCCCCTGTTACTAGAATCACTACAATCCGAGTATTGATAGCACTAGCATCCATATATCATCTTGAGGTCCATCAAATGGATGTCAAAACGGCATTTCTTAATGGAGATCTTGAAGAAGAGATATATATGGATCAGCCAGAGGGATATGTAGTTTCTGGAAGTGAGAAAAAAGTTTGTAAATTAGTAAAATCTCTTTATGGTTTGAAGCAAGCCCCAAAGCAATGGCACGAAAAATTTGATGAAGCTATGCTATCATTTGGCTTTGAAATTAATGACTCTGATAAATGCGTATATACTAAAATGAAAGGTGATAAATGTATCATTTTATGTTTATATGTAGATGATATTTTACTGTTTGGATCTAACCTTTCAATTATTAACGAGACCAAGGCTCTCTTAAGTGGTAAGTTTGATATGAAGGATATGGGTTGTGCTGATGTGATTTTAGGGCTGAAGTTGACTCACTCAACTGATGGAATAGCAATTTCTCAAGCACACTATGTTGAGAAAGTGTTAGAGAAATATGGCTATAGCCACTTAAAATCTGTAGTCACACCCTATGATCCTTCAAAGACTCTCCACAAGAATAAGAGTGGCGTGGCTGTGTCTCAATTAAGATATTCCCAAATAATTGGTAGTCTAATGTATTTGGCAAATTGTTCCAGACCTGATATTTTGTTTGCTATAACTAAATTGAGCAGGTTTACCAGCTGTCCGGACAGAACACATTGGGATGCATTAGACAGAGTACTCAGATACCTAAAGGGTACTATATCCTTGGGCTTGTGCTATGGGAGGTTCCCTGCAGTCCTGGAGGGATATAGTGATGCCAGTTGGATAGCTGACACCGCTGAGTGTAAAGGCGTTACTGGCTATGTTTTTACACTTGGAGGCGGTGCGGTTGCTTGGAGGTCTGTTAAACAGACGATCATATCCCGTTCTACAGCTGAGGCAGAATTGTGTGCTTTGGATACCACAGTAACTGAAGCTGATTGGCTTAAGGGTCTTCTTACTGAGATTCCCTTGATTATGAAGTCAATACCTCCTATCTCAGTGAATTGTGATAATCAAACCACAATAGCTCAGATTAGAAGCTCCAAGTATAACCAGAAACAGAAGAGACATGTACGAATAAGATTGAAGTCTGTTCGTGAGCTAGTGTCTCTAGGAGTGGTGTCATTGGACTTTGTAAGTTCAAAAGATAATATTGCTGATCCACTCACAAAAGGACTTGATTCTGAGAAAATCAAGAGATCCAGTAAGGGAATGGGACTGAGGCCTATTCTGGTTTCATCTATAGCGGCAACCCAACCTATCTGATTGGAGATCCCAAGAAGTAGGTTCAATGTGGTATAAACAAGCTATAAGGGTAAACCGTAAGCATAAATTTGATTGAGATATAATCTCAAAGTCTCTTCCCTGAATAGATGCTTGACTGCTAGTAAGTGTGAGCTTAAGGCTCTTAATGAGTTCAAGGTCTTTATGGCAGGATGCTTGCAGTACATCCTTGGAGAACTCACCTATGTAAGTGTAACTGTGAGGCCGCAGTGTGGGGGGTCTGGGCAACTCTCCTTAACACTTATGAAACAAGATTCGGTGGCATGGCCGTAATGCACCAACCCAGAAGGATTCAACCGTCGCATGTGATGAGTTGTTGCCAATTGATTTTCACATATTAAAGGTTTAAGTTCAAGACTTAGTTCACTTCAAACCTATGTGAATAAGATTGGTTTACTTAGGTGAAAATTCAAACCGGAAGGTATTTTCACTGAAAGCTCATTACGACAAAGCCTCAAGACCTGTTTTATTATTTATTAGAATTTGAAATTTATGGGGGATTGTTGAATTTTTGTTTGGAATTTCAAATTTATTGAAGGAAGTTTAGTCCCACATTGCTAAGCCAAGAAAGGTAGAATGCCTTATATATCAAGCCATTCCTACCATGCTTAGATGGCTTAGGGGGACCTACACGCATGCGCGGGTTGAGCTCAAACCAGGTGGTTTCAGGGGTCTGGGC